>JBCJKH010060235.1:9948-35205 GCA_039877255.1 Loriculus beryllinus | reverse complement strand
TTGTGAATGCTCCATCCCTGGCAGTGTTCAAGGCCAGATTGGACAAAGCCTTGCATGGCATGGTTTAGTGTGAGGTGTCCCTGCCTATGGCAGTGGGATTGGAACTAGATGATCTCAAGGTCCTTTCCAACCCTAACGATTCTCTGAGTCTATGATTCTAATCTCTATTTTTTTTTTTTTTTTTGTGTCCTCAGGAATGGGGGGGCTAAGGGAAAGTTAATATTGGTAGGTGTTAGATCAGTTCTGTTCATAACTGTCCACTAATCTGCCCTCAGAGACAAAAGAAAAAATTATTTACCAAATTATCATTGCTATGTTGTCTGCTCTGGCGTGTGGTCATGGAAAGGCTTCTCTATATAGTCCTTTCTCTTTTTTCTTAGATTTTTTTAACCTTAGATAGAAGTAGCTGCACAGTTCTGTCTGAAGCCTTCTGTCTTCTGCAAGGCCACTGAATGCTACAGTGTTGACAGTGTTGTGGATAGACCTTGCACTCTAGGAGCCTGTATCTTAAAAATGCTTCCTTTTTTGTTTTACGATTTCATTCCATTCTCCTCTGTCTTCCTCTGTGGGTCTTTCATTTTAGTTTTGGGTTTTGTTTGGTATTTTTAATAATCTGTTGAGTATTGCTTCCTGTAACAAGAAATGTACTTTAGAGAGCTTTAACCTTGCAATGTGAGAAAATTAATACCCAGGTTACTTTTTGTTTGTCTAAGTATATGTTGCAATGTTTTTGTTTTCCCTTTATATATCCTGCCTCCAACTTAGCCATGTTAACAGAAGCTCTGTTTAGTTTGAGTGCTGCTCTATATAATTCACCTATTTCCATCCCTAGACGTCTTGATTCTTAAATAACTCCTAGTGTTACTCTAAAGATTTCTCTATGATACAGGAATGCTTTCTAAACTTCCAGCTGAGAGGGATGTTAGCATCCTCCTTACCTTTGCATGTGGAAAATTGTGAATGCTTTCTGGTAAAGTGAGTAATATGCAGTGCTTGTCAGAAATCAGTGTTGTCATAAAACGACAAAGCACATGTCAGGATTTTCTCCCACCTCTTCTCCTTTCACCTAACTAAAAGGCTTCTTGTTTCTTTCTTCTCCCTGATATATATTCTCCCTGATATATATAAATATATATATATATATATATTATTTTTTTTTTCAGGCTTAATAGTCTATTATTCTGCATTAAAATTATGTCTGGTTTTGTGTTGAATTAGGGTAGTAGCTCTGGTCAGCTCTGCCTTGTTTTCAGTTTAATAAGAATTTTAATTCATAGTCCAGTATGAATTGATGATGGGAGGAATTTGGAAAGAAATATTTGCTGCCCTAAGAAAAGGTCTGCTTCATCCAGAGCCTTCGCTTTCCTTACAGTAAGTTGGGATAAGTGTTGAAGTCAGTATAATGTTTTTATAAAGTAGACTGGAAAACTTTAGCACTTTTGAGAATGTGCTGCTTCAGTGCAGAGTGTTTTATTCTGTTTGATGCTTTGGATTTATTTTATCTTATTTGAGCTGGGGGAGTATATACTTTGCAATCATGCATTCACACACACACCCCCCACCTCCCCACACCCTCCCCAGCCTGGATTATTAAATTTCTTTCCTCTTTTATTTGGGAATGAAAGGCTTGCTTTAAACATTGAGAGATGATCATCTCTATGCTGTCTGGAAACTTGCCAATTCTTTGGTTTCTTTTACAGTATTCCATAGCTTGTATTTTCTTTTGTTCTTTTCTTCCGTTTCTTTCTTTACAATTTTGTTTGGTTTTTGTTTTGGTTTTGTTGGTTTTTTTTTTAATTTTGCTTGGTTTTATTCCTGGCAGCACTTTTGTATCCGTATTTCCCTGCCACTAATCCTTCTGCCACCCATCTCTCTGTGTCAGCTTCAATCAAATCTCACTTCTGCTGAGGATTTGAGAGATCCGATTTCTGAGGTGAATTTGCCAAGGTACTGCTCTGCTATGAAGGATGCTTCTGTTTTTGCTCCTTTGTTCTGCATGCTTTGCTTTCCAGCAGAGCAGCTCTTGAGTTTTGAGTACAATTATGAGTTACACTGTTCTCTCTCTACTGAGACTTTGCGTTGATTTGGGTTCCCTTTAGCTGTGCCGTAAAGAAGGAAGAACTTTTTAAGAGCAACAGCTTTTGGGAGCTGGAGCTTCAGTCAGCTCTCTCCTCTCCTGACCTTTGCTTGACTGACAGGATATTTTTAGCTTCCCTTTTTTCTCATTACCATTGTATTATTTTGTTCAGGATCCATGCCAAGCTAATAATTCTAGAGTTCCTGAATCTCCCCTTTTTACATTTTTTAAAATACTGCATATTAATTTGGATTCTCTTTTGATGTTTATAATTTCTTGCGATTATTTAAAAACCAACATTTGTGTTTCTGAGTGCTCCTCAGTTACTTCCTTGAAGCTTCTTGTGTGTAAATTATCTGGGCCTCTCCTTTGTAAAGCACTCAGTTTTATCAGATACTGCTTTGCTTTTTTTCAGACATAATTTTTCTTTTCCTTGCGTATAATTTTAACGAGATGGGTTCATATGCATTTTCTAGTTACAGAACAATCTTGCCTTTTCTTCGCATTTGTTTCATGACTTACCCATTTACCTGTGACATTGAAATTCAAGGGTTTGGGTGATTTTTGTTTTTTAGTTTCCCTGCCGCTCAGTCTTGTTTCATTTCAAAATCTCTGTAGTGTTCTTTCTTGGCTGTTTTTTATCCAGGAGCACTGTGCAGTCAAAACCCCCGTCTGCTTCAAAAGAGGGCTCTTTTATTTGTGTTTTTTCCTTTAGTCCATTATCCCACAGTAAAAAGTGTAGTGACCTACCAGAACTGTATTTGGAGAGGTCTGAAGTGTGTGCTTTTATATCTAGAAGCAACACATTTTTATATCATTTACTATCCTACTTGAGAACAAGGTTTAAACTTGTGCAGGGTTACTGAATGTGGGACTTACTTTCCAGGTTCAAAATGCTGATGTAGTGTTAATCATTTATATTACAGTCTGGCTGGATGTTGCTAAGTTAGTACTATGGAAGAAGTGTTAAATATACCAAACCTTCGATTTAGGTGTCTGATTCTCTTCGTTACAGTCAACATTACAATTGGAATATGGTTATTAATACTTGAGCTGTATAAACATTTTGTGCCTTGTGACCATCTAACAACTCAGTTCCTCTGTAAAAACTGGTTTGAATTAACTGGGGATGTGCCACAAAAATGTACTTGAATCAATTCAGCATTGTTCAAGCATAGTAAAAGCCATTTTGTTTTGTAAATTTAGCTGTCAAGTTTAAGTAGTTTAAGACACCTCCTGATTTGATTTCCCTGTGAATGTTGGGGGCAGAAGAACTGTCAGGTAGCCTGGAGGAAAACTTCAAACTGGAGGGTTTCTCATGGATTAAGAAAAGATGATTGCTCAGTATTTTGATGATTACCTGCTGTGTACAGCCACAAGTAGGATTTAGTTGTAGTCTTCAGCTTTTGAGGCTAATGGCTCTATGTTAGGAGTAATTTGGCGTTCAGTCCTCATTAATTTCTAATAATTTCTGCCAGTTGGTTATAAAGTGTGAGAGGGTTCATGTAATTTATGCTGCTAGGATTGGTTGAAGAGTTTGGCTATGTTCTGACCAGAAGTAGCATCAGTATTACAGGTTTCTTGAAAACTACTTATTTGAATTTGCAGTACTGAATAACACATGGAAACTGTCTATCACGTCTCTGTCTAGGTGTATTGCTCAGCTTATTCATGTTGAAAACACCTGTTTGCATTTTCTTGTTAGATACTTTAAGCTGCTTCTGTTTGCTTTCCTGCAGTCAGGACATATCACAAATTCATTAAAATATTTTACTGTGTTTGAAGTGCCTAAACTTAGACAGATAGGAAGCTTTGAAAAGTAGCTTCCAAGGCTTCCTTGGGAGGCTTTGAAGAGTAGCGCTCTCTCACACTGAGAACATTTTCATTAACTTACATGTAGATAGTAAGAAGGCTAGATGGAGATTAGCAAAGGAACTGCTATGAGAGTATTGGTGCTTCTCTCTTCTTGCCTACGCTCAGTCCTTTTCCTGTAGGGCTGGGCAAGCTTGTAGAGTTTGCATGTTGCTTTCACTCACAGTGGTAATTCTTCCCACCTTGCACAAAAACCAAGCCTAAGTACTTCTTCATCATTCTTTCAAATACAGAAAACATGAGTAGCTTCTCACACAGTAAAATAGATGAGCGATGAACTTTATTGCAACACCAGAAAGAGTAAGGTCTGTACTCAAACCAGGGAAGAGCTTTGGAATGGCAATAGAGCACACTGCTCATACCTGCCTTTCTCCAAATGGTAGAGCCAGGGGCTAGATATTCTGGGTAAACTCTAAGTTTACATAGCATAAGCTTGTATGAAGCTCTAATATTGATCACTGAAAATCCTTAGAAATCTCATGATGACTGCTTTTAACGTCACTAAAAATACAGGTATTTGTCCTGCTCTTCAGGCTAATTCCTCCCTTAGGTTTGCTAGTACCATTCCTTGACTTGTACCCTAAATCAGATGCAATGTGGCTGAGTGCTTTTATACAGCAAATAGTATTTCATTCTTTGTAATTGTTTTATATCAAATATGCTGTTTATGGTACTAGAATTTCATCAACTTAAAAGCAGAAGGATTAGCATTTGTTTCATTACAGAGTTTGAGTATGTGAATTGAAGTTTATAAACTTGACAGTATTTCTTAAGTGCTGGCATTTCTTTAGTTGAGGGTGTGGATTTAGTCTCCTAATTATAGTACTCTTCTAGGAGGGGCAGATGAAGTGAATCACTGTTCTAGGGCTTTATGTTTTTTGTCCCACTGTCTAAGGAGGAGTGAAATTCCTCTGTACACCTTTGTATTCTGAACATTGCATGAGGAAGGTCACTGTATTAACATTCTTATGGTGGAAATGGTTTATACCATTTGGTGACTCTTTGGTATTGCTAGTTTGATAGACGGCAACGATGCATTCTCTAAAGTGACACCATTGTTTTTACTGCTGTAATGTTAAATAATTTTCTAGTCTGATGACCATTTTTGATGAGTAAACCTTGTAAGAAAAGGTTAGATGCATATCATTGATGTAAGCTAAAACTACCTACGCTTGCGGAAGTGCCTTTTAGAGAAGAATGATAAATAAAAAAATCCCAGTGCAAACAGAAATATACCACAAGTTGCTTTGTTGCCTTCATTCTACTTAGTCTTGGGTTTTTTTCACTTTTATTCCCGTCTTTCCTGATAAAATTCTTAATCCTATGTTACGAGCAGTGTGAAATGAATCTTGAAAAAATGCTTTATTGGGGAGGAAGAACGAAAAGAAGGGGCATACTTTCCCTATTCTGCATCTACTGAAATACGTAATCTCTGAGCTTCTCTGAGCTTCACTGCTGTACAAGCATACAGGTGGAGCAAATACAGTTTGAAATTAATCAAATTTTCTCCCTGCCCAACAGTTGACGTAAAAGAAAAATATCTTAGGTCTAATTGGAGAAAATGATAGTAATTAAAGAAAAATTGAATGGAAAGAAGGCAACCTTAAAAGGCAGATACAATGGAAGTTTGGGGTTTTTTTGTATGGCATTGTTACAGTGGGTAGGCATTACGTGGTCATTTTTGGTTTTCTTTCTTTAAAGATTATAATTCATTGACCCATGAGCTGCTATTAAAGCACAGAGATAGACTTCTCTTTCCCCACTCATGTCTGTTTTGTGCCCAAGCACACCCATGAAGTACATGTCAATCAACAGATTTGTCCATGGTATTATGTTCGTGAAATAGGAAGTGAATTTACTTTTTAAAGAATACCATTTGTATCATTCTCTGAAAGCTGGTATTATCAATGCTATTATGTTCATGTACCAGCCTTCATTTAAATATCTGCATGATCTTAATTATACAGGTTTCTGCAATCCCTTCATGATGCTGCTTTCAAATATGCAGTTGTTGTAGCCCAGCTACACTGGAATTATTTTCTAGTAACTCCTGACTTCTAATAAAGGAATTGAGATCAAACCTACCTTATGTTCTATATAAATCTATCATGCATCCATATCTTAAACGCTGTATGGAATTCTAGTTGAGTTTTTTGCTTTTCTTACTTTCCCTCTTCTCAAAGTTGCAGAAGAATTAAGAGGCTCGGAGTCTCAAGAAGGATCATCAGATGTAGGGATAATTTTCCTACAAGAAACAATTAATATTATCTACTTACCTTTCAACCTCTGAAGAAGATGTGACTAAGAGGAAGATGTGGTGATAGTTTGTAGAATGTGTTTAGGTGGCAACTGTTCAATGTCTCTTCCAGTAGAACAACTGGGAGGCGTCAGAAAAGGTCAGAACTGGTCTGCGAGTTCAGAGTCAAGCAGCAGGAAATGTGGCTTTGTATGTTTTGTGGGTGACTGGTGAAACTCCTTGCGTTAGAATGTTCTGGATATTAAAAGGGCCAGATAATGACTGCGCAAATGACATAAAGGAAGAGGGATATGGAACTGAAAAATGCAAAGATCTCACTGCTGACTCAGCCATAAATGGAGTGAAGCCGGACAGATGTTTGGTAGTGTCGTTGTGGCTTACTTGGTTCATAATAAATTCCTCCCCTGCTCGCTGCTGGATGCAAGGCTAAAGAGATCTTTCGGGATTGATGTGGCACACCACTTTTTTTTTGCTCTGGGATGTCAGTTAGGGTTTCAGTTTGTGGTTTTTATGTTCTGGGGATACTTTTTTTTTTAAGGTCGTAAAACTTCATTTTTCATTAACTCGTTATCTCACAGCACTCTTTTTTTAAAAGTCATTCCTCAAGCTTTTAAGTTAGGTGAACTAAATTACGTCCTTTAAAGTTTCAGATTTAGAGATGTGGGGATGTTTCTCATTGAACTTGAAAAATGCTGAGGAATGATTAAATGGTAAAAGTATACAGAATTGCTGATTAAAGAGGGTATCTCTAGCCTATGGCAAAGAATCCTAAGCAATGAAACCCACACAGTTTTCTTAAGCAAAAACTGTGCTTTTGAAAAGAGATTTTTCACAACTGTAATTTTTCTAGTGATTTTTTTAGTTTTTTTGGTGGAGGAACTAAACTAATTGCTTGTTTAAAAACTCACAATGCAAAATTTCTCACAGTTGGATAGTAATGATGATCCCAACACCAGGAGGAAGAAGGAGCATTTGCAAGAAGTCTGGCCTTGAAATGTAGCAAGAGGAGAAATGTGAAAAGCCATGGAAGAGTAAATAACTTCTAGGTCACGGGGGAACCATCCTGGAATGGCAGAGATGGCAGCCTAAGGGGTTTTGCACTTTGCCCACAGTATTTCTGGACAGCCTTCAGTTCTGTGCAGTTCTCTTTTGGCCCTAAAAACAAGGTCTTGGATTTGTGAACAGATTAAGATAATACTATGTTCCTTTTATGTCTTTGAACAGCGATTAAGGTTTTAAAATTAAGCGTATGGAATTTCAGAGCTACTGGAATAAATTTGCTTTTAATTGAGACTGGTGTATAAGGTGCTAGGGTGTAATCATTAATTATTTCATCTCATGTTGTTTCTAAACCAGGAGAGCATTTAGGTTAGCATGCTGAAAGTAATGAGCTGCTCTGTGTGTCTTTTCCTTCCCTTCATTTCATGTGGGAGTTTAAGCCTGCATTAGTGCACCCCACATGAAGCCAGTACAGTTGCAAGATACTGGTTCTTTCTTTTGATGCTGGTCATTCCCATCATCATGCAGCTGACGGTAGCTGGCGGCTGCTTCTCCAGGGCTGGGCTCTCAGAGGAGGTGGTGTACTGCTCTATCACAAGGTGGAAAATTGGGACAAAGAGACCTGCCTGAGGCAAGGGGTGGGTTTGTGGCACCATCATGAGGAAACCTGAAGATTTCCTAAATCCTGTCGAGTTGTCCCTGTAGTCTTTTTTCACACTGGCTTTTCAAAAGACTTTCATATCACTTTATAATCTGGCTAATACCCATGTCTTCAAGTCATCATGCAGCTCAAAGCAAACTTGCCATTTGGATTGTCTCACAGTCTAGGTTTGGTGGATTGCACATTTATATTTTAGTCTGGGTTTATTCCAAAGAAAGTAATTCCTGACTAAATCTATTCATAAACTCATGAATGCAGGTCAGTATGTTTGCTTTGTTTTCTCCCAGCGTGTTCAAACTGAAACAACAATGGCTTTCTGCTTCCCTGGAAAGTGTATCCACCAGCCTGGCTTTTACACACGTTCCTCTGTTTGCGGAGATCCTTTTCTCAAAACATTCAAGGCCTCATGTAGGAGCCTCTTTCCCTAATGAAAATTTGAATGAGCTTAGTTGCCATGTGATTTACTTGGTTTTGAGTGGTAACTATTTAAAGAATTCATATTAAGACAGAAGCTGTTCATTCTTGTTCCATTTGAGAAAGAAAAGTCTCCTAAAAGGTAGAACATTCTAGCCATACAAATTCTGCTAATCAGCAATGCTGTTGCTTTCCAAAACAAGCAGTGATCCTTGCTCTGGGTGCTGGTGTTTTGAGATACCTTGTAATCTTAGTTTTGTGGGTGCCTTTCTATCTGTGGGACCTTTTTCCTGTCTAACTCTGTAATTTTTAGTGCATTTTAACAGGTGCACACAGTACTTGTTGAGAATAGAAAATAGCGCAGAGTGAAAAGAAGCATGGGTGAGGCTTTTATTTGAAAGAAGAAAAATAGCTGAGGAGGAAGTTCACTGCTGAAAGGGTTATTGTAATCAAGTTTATCATGGGAGCTTGCTGTTGTGTAACAGAAACTGTAGCTTGTCCATACCTGCCTTTAAGCATTACTTAATGAAGAAAGAAAATAAACCTACCAAAATATTTATGAAATTCAACAAATTTGTTCCCAAACTCTTAAATTTTAGTACATCCTGACAGTTCAGCTCCCTGCTGGTTTTGGAAAGACTACATTTTTCAGAAAAGTGGTATTTCTCAGCATGAGCAGTCTTAATGCTCAAGCACGTATCTCTTGGCTTAATAATATTGAAACTCATTTATTCAGAAACCACTTTAGCCAGGAATCACGTAATGAAAAAGATGTCTTCCTCTGAAAGTAGCCTCCTAAAAGGTCTGCTGGACATCTAATGAAAATGTTGTACCTTTTGTTTCTTTTGTCTTTTTTTCTTTTCCTTCCTAGTAAATAGGTACATCTGGACTGGATGTTCAGTTAGGTTTTTCTCTTCTATTTAGGTTGCTGGCTCATCCACATGCCATCTTGAATTCTTCAGCATGACCTGCCTGTGACAGTTTAATGCAATCTAATATCCCAGCACACCTGGATTTTTTTTCTCTCAAAAATGCATATACATTAAGCCATCTTCTAAAATTAATCTTTTTTTCTACACAAAGCTCCTTTTTACTCCCTTGCAACAATGATCAGGAGTAATTTGGGGATTGAAGATGTAGTAGCTGTTTCAAGTGAAACAGTTATCAAAGGAGAGAGGAAGAGAGGCTGCCGGTGTAAAATCTTCTGATTTTGTAATTGTATCTTGACTTTTTTTAATCCTTATTTTCCTCTGCCCATTCGCTGCAAGCAGATAACTTGGACAACCTCTTTGCCTGTCTCCAAGGTGGACAAATTGATTTCATTCTCCTGTCTTAACCTTTCAGTTATCCTTTCTGCTCAATGGCAGGCTTGTAAAGCAGCAACTTTAATTGTGTGCTTGGCTTCTTTATGTCTTTTCTAGTGGAAGAAGTCTCACAAGCTGCATATTTCTTAGCAGTTATCTACATGGAGTTGAAGCCGTTTCACCCATCTTTGTTCTTTTTGTCATTTGGTTACCTTTTAATCATTCCAGGCACACCCTCTCACAGTTACATCAGCATCTGTATGTGATTCATGGATATCAGGGTTTGAAGAAATGCATCCACTTGTTTAGTCCACGTAAAAATGTCTTCACCCAGTCAGACTTGAGGCTCGTTGAGTCTGGTGTCCAGTTTCTGTTAGTGACCTAGGATAGGATGAGGAGCAGGGTGCTGTGGTTCTCCCCAGTATACTTTCACGCTCATTAGCAATCCACAGGTCTGGTAAAGCAATGGTAACAGTGCTTATGATATCATAGAATCATAGAATGGTTTGGGCTGGAAGTGACTCCTGAAGATTCTGAAGATTCCCTTTAAACATTTGTATGTCTTTTCTGTGTAACCTGTGCTCTGGCAAAGAAGGCATTCATGAAGAGACTACACAGAATCACACTGTGCAACAGAGTTTACTACATTGAGGTTTTTTCCAGCCAGGTTTAGTGAGTGTCGATCTTTTAAAGTTTGTATTCATAGTAATACACAGAGTTAAAGCACATTTAATTTGTGTGTGATGGCTGTTGCATTAATTTGCTGCTATTCCAGCAGGTGATGGTCCTTGAGAGGTAGATGGTGGTTAAGCAAGGGAAGGGAAAAAATGTTTAAAGGTATCCATCAGCAAGGTTTATTGGTGTGTGTGTGGGAGGTAGCAAGATTGGGAGGGAGTACCATGAGACTACACAGAAAGCGTGAAACCCCCCCCCCATATCTTAGTAATGTAGGTGCTTAGGCTTTGCTGACCACATTAAGGCTCTAGTTCGCAACAATCAGTTCACAAGGTCATTTCATTAAGGTTTAAATACTGACATGTGTGTAAATTCCACAGCTGATACAGTTATTGTCTTTACTGTCAATTCTTTTGTGTAACCAGCATGCACTGTGGCTGGCATCATCCCAGCCACCGTTATGCTGCAGACAGCCAGATATATCCGAACCAGTTGAGCAGCAGAAGCAAAGTGAGGTGAACCAGGCTCAAAAGAGCACTTGGCTGCTGTGCTCATTGCTGGTACTTAATTTTACCTTAATTGAGTTTAAAGCTAGCTTGAGTTCCTGGGAATGTGTGTTCCAATGCAAGCTGCATTCACAGATGTTTACACACATTAGGGCAGCCATTTGGTTTGTTACTTTTACAATAAATATCTTTTGGTTTATGGAAATGCCTTGCTTTACAGAAGGATTGAACCAAAATTATGGATTATGCAAAAAAACCCTCTCCAACCCTCATAACTTGAGGTTTTCCAAACCTTCAAGTTAAATTGCTTTTTCAGTCCATTTCCTGAGAAGTTTGGTAGACTCTTTTTCAAACTTAGCCTAGGTTGAATTTCTTATCTTAAAAATGGTGAAACCTTACTTGGGTTTTGGATAGTTGCAAGCATATACAAACTCTAAATGTCAAAGATTCCCAGAGACCTATGAAAAGCCAAAAATGAAAAAAAATATAAGTTAGACCTTATTAGATTCCAGTATTAAATGGCCTTTAGAAGAATCTCTTGGCAAAGATGTCTGTGCATTGCTGAATGTGAGCAGCACAGGTGAAGGTAGAGCCTTAGAGAATGTGCAGATGTGTGAAGAAAGGGTTCCTAGGGTTGAAAATCACAGGGAGAAGGATTAAGAGGAAGGAAACTGCGCTGCAAAGAGTACTCTACGGGAGAGGAGAATGGAGGTAGGGGAAATATGAAAGGGAGAATTTAAAACGACTCTAATTAATTATTTTCAGAAAGGATAGAAGAGTATCATCATAAAATCAACTGAACTGTGAATATTTTAGGTAATGCTTGCTGAGATATTATCCTTATACAGGAGAAAGGAATGGCCTATGCAGTCATTTAAGAAGAGAGTCAGTCAGACCACATGTAAAACAAGAAACTATGAAGCCTCCAAATTACTTTAGACAGCCAGCCAATGCATAGTGTTTTCTACTTGTTGACCAGCAACATTCTGATATTGTCCAAACAAGTAGGAGAGGCTGCAGTCCTGGTTTACCTAAAACAATTATCTGTTACTGTGATCTGATTATCATGCTAATTGTCTAGCTCATCTGCTTCTGAAAACCAGCTTGTTCTTTTCTAATACAGGTGAAAAATGCCATGTAGCTTTGGAAGATAAAGGCAACCAATTGAAATAGTCTAATGAATATTTATCATAATGTTCTTGTTCTAGACACTTCTTCACCAACTCAACAGTGTGTATTTCGTTCTATGTTTGGTTAAGTTGGCAGGGGTAAGGAGGGAAGGAAAAGAAAAATGCATTCTTAAGTAGTACAAATCTTTTGTACAGCTTTCTGGAGAAGACCTGCAGCGACCTTATTTGTCACATGTGAGAATAAGATACAAAGATTTTAAAGACAAAGCTGTTAAGAAAAGTTCTCAGTAACCTCTGTACCCAATCCAGAGCAGTTATAGGCTCTGTCAGCGCTGTTGATCAGGCTTGAAGAAATCCCAGCTTGCGAAACATCTGAAAAGACTAGCAGGTGGCAGAACTTTAAAAGGATTTTCTGTCAGTCTTCCTGAAATTATTAAGTGCCCTTAAGGGTTTGTAACTGAGTTTTATATGCGGAGTGTTTCCCAGGTTCTTGAAACAAGGTGAGAGCTCAGTAACACTATGTGCTGATGGACAGGGGAGTTGTCCTACTATTTATTTAGCACAGAAATGCAACTTGAATTTTTTAATTTATGATTGGATAAGTGAAAGTTATACTTGGAGAGCAAGTGGCGTATGATCTAACACTGTCCTCTCTTGTCCAAGTACTCCTCCCCTGGGGTTTAATCATGGAGTGCTGGAGGCAGAGTTTTTTCACCTGAAGGAGGGAGGCCACAGCTGTGGATCTTGCTTTCCTAGTTGATTTGCTGGTTGACTTTCAATGCAACTTGTTTTATCAGGTTCTTTTCTTTTGGCAGAGATACAGAGCTGGGTGGAAGGTGATAATTTTTATTAATTTTGAGGTTGCTTGTTTGCTGTATCTTGCTTTTTCTTAATATTGTGCTAACATGTGCTGTGCTGGTTGTGTGGAATTTGGGAGTTCTTCTGTTTTAACCCTCCCAGTATCTGTGACACTTTGTAGAATAAGAAATCTGCTCTGTGAACTCACAGTTCTCTCAGAATTAAAGGAGTATGAGCAGGCTGTGTAGTGACTGGGGAAAATTACCAGTGCTTGATTACTGTAGTAAGTCTCCTCAGTCCTCAACCTTTCAGCCTTCAGCCCTTTGCTATGGTGTATCTGACCGAGATGTGATCTTGTGCTGGATCCAGCTTATGCTTGCAGTTTACAGTTCAAGAGATTACTGCATGCTCCTGGAAGCGTGGTGTTCGGTTCAACTTGCATTGTCATGACTCAGCGCTGTGTTGTAGAAACATGAGTACTATAGAGAGTGGTTTTGAACTTAGGGAGGTAACTCCTGGAAAGTAGCAATTGATTTGGTGGATCTTTATAGTGGATTAGTAACCCCTGCATAGATCTGCACATCCCAGTTGTGTTTTCATCTTTGTGTAAACACACATCAATGGAGAACAGATTTTGTCTGTTAACACGTTTTTTAAAATAAGCCAAGTTTTTACACCATGTGTGTTTGCTCTTCAAAAAGAGAGGTTGTGGCTGCCCCATCCCTGGCAGTGTCCAAGGCCAGGTTGGACAGGGCTTTGAGTGACCTGGTCTAATGGAAGATATCCCTGCCTATGGCAGAGGGGTTGCAACTGGCTTTAGGGTCCCTTCCAGCCCAACCCATTTTATGATTCCATATTAAAAAAATACATCAGTTGTCATTTTAAAGCAGAAGCTTTTTCTAGCCATTTTGAAAAAGAACTGTATTTGCCTTATCTAAATTCCAAACGAAAGCTTTGAAACAACAGTCAGTACTGGGCATGAGGAGGAAAGGATGATTCACTAGTGCCTATGATGGGAAAGCTGTCTACTTAACCCTGACACAGTCAGAGAACCTCAAGTAGAAGTTGATGTAGGTGTCTATCTTGAGTTCCTCAATTAAGAGCTATATTCCTTAAAGTAACTTTGTGCTAAATTAGACTGTTAAGATAACTTCACTGGTGATAGTTTAACATTTGAGAATGGGAATGCTTCAAGTGACTGAATTCCCAGTGTCTTAATTTATTTTCGTCTGTGATATATTATTAAGAAGCTACTAATTCAACTGCTTTTCATTAAAGGGAAAAACATACTTCCTTTGTATCTAATTAGGAATAGTATTTATGTAATGCTTTTGTTTGAATCATCTGGGACTTTAATTTTTCTCCAAATATGTTCAAGTTACATATGATTCAGGTTTTGTTCCAGGATTGTTTTGTTATTCAATTTAGCACTGCTTTTTGAGAGGAATGAAAAGTACTGTGAGCTTCGTCTTCTGTAGAAGTCTCGTACTGCATGTTTTTCTTGTTTCTCAAGATAGTCCTGCAGCAGTCTGAGCCAATTTTAAACACTGTTTAGAACAACATATAATGAACATGATACAACTTCCTAACTGTTACAAGCAGTTGCATGTGTAATAGTAAGTGACAGCAGAATTATTCATTTGCTGAAGCATGTGTTCACACAGTTAAGCAAGTCTCAACTGCAGTCTGAGGGGAGATCATTTAAAAAAAGAAAAGGAAATGCTGGGAATCATTCAAACCAATAAAATTTGAGCACTGGCTACACAGCTCATATTAAAATAGACAAAACCAAATGCATGAATAAAAACACATTATTTCAGTCCTCTTGTTGTTGTGAACATGATTGTTCTGGTTTTAATCAGATCTAGAAAAAAAACCCCAACCAAACAGAAGCCTGAATTCACTCTTGTTCAGAAAAGTATTGAACTTATGTACAAAGTGTAAACGCTTGCTAAAACTCCATGAAAGCAAAATGCCTTATGCACAAACTGACTTGATAAATACATGATAATGTGCTCTGCTGAATTAGAACCACCAGCTAGAGCAGAAAAAGTATTACTTCTTGTACATTGAAAATGGTGATGTAGCCCGAACAACTGAAAGTTACTGCTATAAGAGGTAAATTAAGTAATAATTTAAAATATCAAGAATTAAGAATGTTTAATAAAACAGTTTAGGTATCAAGAAATGAGGGTCAACTCTTACAGCCCATACTTACGCAAACTGCAGGTCCTGCTGAGTTCATTATGAATAAGCATGTCAAAATCTGTCTGTAAATTATGTTCTCCTCTAGCAGGAAAACCTCAGTAGAAACTGGGAGAACTTTCTTCATGCAGTTAATAGTTTTGAAAAAATCACAGATGTATTGTCATGAATAAATGTTCAACCTTGAACGGTTCTAGAGAATGTGAGCCTGCTGCTGAATGGGAATGGGGACATGGTCACAATGACCAAGGAGAAGGCTAAAGTGATGAATGGGTTTTTGCCTTAGTCTTTGATAAGAGCAGCCTTCAGCAATCCCAGGTCCTTGAAACTGATGAGGAAGTCTAGGGGAAGGCAGAGTTACCTTTGTTGGGGAAGGAGCAGGTTAGGGAATATAAAAACTAACTGGACATTTGGAGGTTCATGGGCCATGGTGGGATGCTGCCACAAGTGCTGAGGGAGCTGGCTGGTGTCATCACAAGGCTGTTGTCAATAATTTTTGAAAAGTCATGATGGCTGGGGGAGTGTCTTGAGGACTGGAAGAAAGCAAACATCACCCCTGTCTTCAAGGAGGTCAAGGAGGAGGATCTGTGGTGCTACAAGCCCATCAGCCTCATATTGATCGCATTCTTGTTCATAAATATGATAACTGAATACATGAAGATGCATTGCAGAATAACCACAGACACCAGCACATGCTGGGGGTCTGACTGGCTGAAAAGCAGCTTTTCAAAGAAGGCCCTGGGAGTTCTGGTGAACAAGATGCTGTGAAGATGAGTTGTGGGCCAGGAGTGTGCTCTTGTGACAAAGACCACCAGCATCATCCTGGACTGCATTATGCAGGTGATTAGTGGCCCAAGGGAGCTGATCCTCCTTACGCAGCTCTAGTGAGGCACATCTGGAGTGCTGGACCCCTTTCTGGGCTCCTCAGTACAATGGAGATATGGACATAGTGGAGTGAGTCCAGTAAAAGGCCATAAAGATGATTAAGGAAGTAGAGTATCTGACAAATGAGAGGAGGCTGAGAGAGCTGGGGCTGTTCAGCCTGAAGATGGAGAAGATTCGCGTGGGGTACTATGTGATACGTACAGGAGAATGCAAAGGATGAAAACCAGATCCCTCTTAGTGATATCCAGTGACAAGATGATAGGAAGTGGGCACAAACTGAAATACAAGAACCCATTTAAACATAAAGACAAAACCTTTTTTCTTTTGTACAGTGAGGATGGTGAAACACTGAAGCAGATTCTCCACAGACCTTGTGGAGCTGCCGTCCACAGAGATATACAGAATCCAACTGGACATGGTCCTGGGCAGCCTGCTCTGGCTGACCCAAGCAGGGACTTGGATTCGATGATCTCAAGCAATCCCTGCCAGCGTCCACCCTTTTGTGGTTCTGTGATCTCTGAGCTCTTTAGAGAGTTCACCCCTAGTTACGCTTGGGATTTGTCTTTGTTTTTTGTTTTTCCAATGCTTTTCAATTTTGGAGCATCTGGAGACATAGTGATCTCTTCACAAAAAAAAAATAAAAATAGGGGATTGGCTGCTGAGCTGAGGCAACTTCCTGTTTGTTCCTTATTATTTCCTGGGCTTTAAAGCTAGCACATGTTTTGCTTTTGCAGTACTGCAGTCTCTCTCTGCTCCTGCATGAGTGCTTAGTCATAGAGAGTGCTAAAAGAGTCTGTATAAATAATTCTGTATTAAATAATACAGAATTTATCATCAATAACTTAATAAGAATTTAAAACCATTAACAAATATGATAATAGAGCAAATAAATAACACCCTCTAACTCTTTCTTTCAGTCATGGCCTGCATATGAAGAAGTATACAACAGAATGCTTGAGCTTGCGGTGTTTTTAGAACTGCCTCGTTTTCCAGATATAACAGACAGCTGCTTTCTTCATCCAGACATGTTGTGCATGAAATACTTGATGGAAGCTAATTTACCTGGTAAATATTTTCCCAAACCTGAGCTGATAAAATTTTTCCTTGGTTTATTAAACTCCAGCAAAAAGACTTGAATTACTACTTTAAAAGTGCCTGCTCTTTTCCTTCTAATTTATACCCATTTAAGCTTGAACTGAAAGATAATTTCTATAGAAAACACCTTCATCAAACATTTAGAGTATGTATTATAAACCCAGATATGCAGGGGCACTCTGGTCCTGGCTCTCTAAGGCTATGGAGTGGATACTTCATTTCAAATCTTTTAGTATCCATTTGAAGTAAGAGGCACTAGTTGAATTCATGTGATTTATTAACTGTAGCTAGATGATTCATGAAGTTGGGACCTGATAGCTTAGTACTGGAATTATCTGATATATAATATTGACTGTATATTCTATAATATTCATCTTAGCATTCATTTAAACATTAACAAGCGATGCTATGTGACAGATCAACTGTGCTCTCACTTGATTTCCAATTTAGTTTTGAAATCATATACTAAATGAATATTGAATGGTTTTGTTTATCCTGAAATTGGCCTGAATGTTGAGTTGCCAAAGGAAGACCAGTCAGTCCTAGGATGTGAACTGTCTGTTGAGCTACCATACTTCAAATACCACTGTCACTGAAGATGAGTTATACAGCGAAATAGCTTGTAAATTGACATTACTTTTTTTCCTCCTCTAAGAATTCAAATAATTAATAGTCGGGTGGGAGCTTTTGTCTTATTTTGCAGTTAGTTATGTTGAGTAAAGCTATTTTGCCATTAGTTATGTTGAGTAAAGCTACTTGGCTTTTCTATTTATTTACAGTTGAATGAAGAGAAGATAACCAACAGATTTAGGGCTAAAATTCCATAGTAGAAATTCTGAATTTGAAGTTTTATGCCAGTAGTCTGATCACATAGGAGATCACATTATTCTCCAGATTTTGAAGTATCAATTGAATCAAAGAGGAGGCTAGGAAATTTGCATTTTCAGATTTATTACAGAAAAAAATCCAAAGCTTAGTACTATTGGAAAGTTACTGTAGAATAGTATATTGTCCTTTACTTTTTCCTTGCACGTAAGCTTTTTATCATGGAGAAGCATTTTTTTTACAAATTGAAAAAGAACTATTGTTGGCATCTAGCAACTCCTGAAAAAATAAAGCAAGCCATAAATTGGCAGTGTTTCTTACGACAATGAAAAGGCCATTTTAAGTGTCTGAAATGAAAGAAAACATACTGACAGTGTTTATAAGAAAAATTGGTTTCCAGATTTTGTTTAACTTTTACTGTTATGTACAAAAGGATTAAAAGTGAGTGCCTACTGAACTCTCGGTAAGCAGCAAGAGAGTATAAAGTATAGCTGGATTAAGGTTGTACTTAGTCATACATTGCTAACCTTTGTGGAATCTGATGGTGATGTAATCAACTCCTGTATTTCTTGCTGAACAGGAAAGGTGAGAAATTTGGGGGATTTGTATCTGTGAAAAATAAGCATAGAGTAATAAGAGACTGTATAGACACCATACTGCTGCATTTGGAGCTGTATTTGTATCTTCTTAGCATAACCCACACTAACGGATGTGATTAGGCTCTACAGTGTAAAGCCAGCTTTAACCTAGGTTTGGGACTGTTTGTAACTCAGCCAGGTTTTGCTGGGCTACCAGCAGGTACTACCCTGCCATGATGAGGCTGCTGTTCTTACTCAACTAGCTTCCTTCCAACTAGCCCCTGTTCCTCTGTGCAGTACTGAATCCATCTTTACCTGAGTGTTTATTCAACGTGCAGGAAAAAGGTTGGCTTTTGCAGTTTTTTGAAACTTTATCTATGCAGACTTAAGATACACTTCCCCCCATGACTGTTCGTGATGGTCTAACAGCATCATTTGAGTAACATCAAAACACTATTAAAAATTTGATATCTTGTGCCCCCCCCCCCCCCCATGTGACCATATAATAAATTACAACTGTTTTCCATGTAAACACAGTGAAGGTTGCCCAGTATTTTTAAAAATACCCTAAATACTTCTCAGCCTAAAAAAGTGTTGTCTGTTGGTTCTAAAAGACCATTAAAAAAGACATTCTTTCCTCACATGACCAAAATATTTGCACTGTAGAAGTATTTCTAGCTTGTCTCTGCTTACTAATTTTATGATTTTATTTACTTGAATCAGATGAATTGCATAATTGGACTTGTCGAGTGGTGAAAAAGATTGGTATTGGAGATGTGGATTTCCTGACTCTTGTGCCTGGAAAAAAGTCAACAAGAAAAGTGAAATACGATGTTCTTGCAGCAGCAGTTATTGTAGTCGTGCTCAAATTATTGTTTTTATTAGATGATAAGTATGAATGGTAAGTGTGCAGGCAAATCCATGGCAAAGCCCAGATTTCAAATAGTGCAGATGATTGTCTCGGATCATTCTTTAGTAATATTACTTAGTAATACTAATTTATTTAGTAATATTAAGTTTATAATATTTGAATTTCCATTAAGTTCAGTCGCATAAAACATACACCTGAAGGCACTTTAGACATTAAATATTCCTTATTTTTAAAAATCATCAGTTTGAATCTGAAACTTGGAATAAAATGAGGATGTGACTTTTGTTGGTTGTATTTGAACTTCATGTGAAAAGTGCAGTATTTGGATCTGATTTTTTTTTTTTCAGGTTACTTTCAGACTTTGCTGGAGAGAGAAATAAAAATAGCAAAAAAGGTACATAAATATTCTAGTAGAATCAGTCTTATGATTTTGTAAATGAAATAAATTTGTAATCAGACTTAGAAAGACTTGTCTTATTGATCATTAAAACGGAGTTTTGTCATTTATTCTTTTAAGGCAAATCTTTATTCAAAGAAAACAGTAGATCCTATTCATGTAAAATCACCCCAGTTTACCTGCATAATTCTTGTTGTACTGATAGGGGCATTTGTTACATACTTTGCCTGGTACCTTCTGCTTCTCCTTGTGCATGTTTGCCTCTTGTTTTAGAATTTTATACATGCTAGGTGAAGATGAATGGATATGCAGCAAATAGGGAGCACACTTTGATCATAAATAGCAGATACTTATTAGGGGCATCGAACCATGTTTATGATAAAATCCAAACTTGTTTAGTCTTGTTAAATAAAATGTCTTAGTGTGTAACATGTTTCAGATGTAATCTATTTTCTTAGTCCAAATAATCCTGAGAGAGTGTGGAAAAGCTAGCAGCAATTAAGATAGAGAAGATAATGGTGTGAACATAGTTCTTGGAGGGCAGAAAGACCAAATCAAAGATTAGAAATCCTCGGGAAGATGTTCCGTGGCCTGATCCAGATCACAGTTGAAGATAAGGTCAAAGATATGTTACTGTGGTTTATCTTTTAAGCCTTTTTATCTATGTTTGGGTCCGTTTTGACCCTTCTGTCAATTTAAAAAATTTAAGTCAATAATAAAAGCGGTGTTAGCCATGCGTGAGCACAGTTACTGCTGTATCTGGAGATAGGCATCGCTGTTAACTAAAACTAGTAATTCTCATTTTCTAGTGGAAACACAAACTTATTTTGGTTTTGTTCCCTTCCCCCCCCCCCCTCCCCCCTTCATTTCCCTTGAAAACTTGAAGTAGGTAACAGTGACACCAGTAAAAGTTGTGCAACTGCTTACAAGCTGAGGCTCAGAGCCATTAATGTCTTAATGGGGTTTCTCCTTTAATAACAAGTCTTGTCGCCCTTGGGAATTAGCAGCTCGTTCTTTGCCCACTTTTTTACTTTAAAGTCTTCTGGTGCAGAATGATCCATATGCTGTGTTGTGTTGTCCCTATCCTTAAAGTGTTGGGGAGATAGTGAGCAGCTGCGCAGAGGAGCTGAGGTGAGAATTTCTTTCAGAGCCCTGCTTAGTGCCAGAGCTCAAAACTGCCTCTGGCATTTTCCTAAAGTTAGCGTGCTGAAACGAGTAATGGTTAATACTGAGTTTTAAAGATCCAATTTATGTTGGCTCCATTCTCAATTTAACTGTCCTTTCTCTAGTCTTTTGTTTTGTTTTGTTTTGTTTTGTTTTTTTAATTAAAAAAAAGATAGTATTTCAGCTCTTAGTTTTTCAAGACAAGCTGGAATCTGTGCAGTAGATAGTTGTAGTTCCCTAGTGTGTTTGTGTATGTTCTATGAACTCCACGCATACACAGTACAATTTATGTTCAAATAAAACATATGATTGAGATCTATGTAAGTATGTGTGTATCACAAAGCTGTGCAATTTCCACTCAGCTCAGCTCTATAAACATCAGACTAGCAGTACTGGCGAGGCAAACAGTTGTTACAGTGTAGCATCATGTGTCTGATAATAGTTTTGTTTGAGACAGATGCTTCATAATATGAAGTTTAATAAAAATTTCCACCACCCCAAACCTGCACTTGCAGCACTTCAAGAGTACTTATTGTAACCTCTGGCTTTAAGGAGTTCATAAAAGAAGTTGTATCCACACCTTTGAGTTTTAACAACTACTGAGGGGTCTTTCCTCCCTTCATTTATCTGTTATTTTTTGAGTCCATCTGTACTTCTAGCATCTTAGACATCCTTTGGCAGGCTAACCCAAATAGCAAAAATGCAGATAATACAAAACATCTATAAGCTTGATTATAATAATAGTATATTCACCTTTAAAACAGTTTAAACAGCTCTCTGGCAAAGCTAAGCATGATGCAAGCATCACATGCAGTGCAGCTGGGGTGATGGGGAAATACAAAATCCAGTTAATTCACAATGCAGATAATCCACCCACAGGTAATAGGAGTTGATTATATTTTAAATATATAAATCTACACCACGATTCTATTTGGAATTCTTTTACTGTACCCAGTTGGTCTACTTCAGCCCTGTGTCTCTTTGGAGCACCGATGATAAGTGTGCTGCTAGAATGCCATATGGCTTTTTTTGCATGTGCTGGTGAATGTTTGTCCGCCTATCAATGGGTGACTTTCCTGTACTGAAAAACATGGGAGGCTGACAGAAAGTGAATACAGCTGTCCGGTTTATCTTCCCAGCCCTGTACAGTGTCATGGATAGTAGAAGAGAGCGGAGAGATGATGTTGGAAATTTTACATCTGAGCTTGTTTAGATGTTATTTCTTTAAACCTAAGCTTGATGTATTGTTTCATTGATCCCTTGAAGTCAGCCTTCAAACAGGTGAAGGCAGCTTCGCACTCTGGAGTTCATTTGGTAGAAATGTTCATTTGGTAGAAATTAGTTTCTAGGCTTAATTTTCAGAAAGGAGGGAAAAGACTTGAATTATACTAAATCTATGATATCTATTCTAAGCTAAGGGGCTTCTTTGCACTTCTTATGACAGGTTGTTCTTTCGCTGCATTTCTGTTTCTTACAGAATTGTTAGATCAAGAATGTTTTCTTTAAGCACATCGAATTCAGGGCAGGTTTGTTAACAGGTGGAAAGCCCACAGTCTAACTGCGTGGAGACCACCATCTGCTAACTACACATTTCTTTCACTTCTTCCCAACATAAAATGTGTATATTTTATTCAGGTGGCCCGTATTTTGAGTTCAAAAAGTGGTACAAGGTGATAAAATGTTCCTTGGATGAGAAGCAAAAGAAATTAGATGAAGAAAGAGCCAAGTAAGAGGTTTTAAAGTACTTTTTCTTTTTTAAGGTTGAGTTCTACATTAAATCCTGACCCCCATAGAAATCAAAAAGGTTAGGAATTTGCTCCACATTTCCATCTGCCAAGCTTGGGTGAATAGCGTGATTAAATCCCTATCTTAAATTTCTGTTTACACTCATAGTGTTTATCCAGCATATTAATTAAATGCCCACTTTCTGTGACAAGTAGCTTATACAGCTGAACAATCAACATACCTTAGTTTGTCTACTCTGAAGAAAAGACTTTCTAGATGTGCTGGGGAGCAGCAGCTTTTAATAGCACTACCCATTAGATTATTTTGATTTAAATTTAATAGCTCTAGCAGTATTTGTAAGAAATTGCAATTCTTTTACTTATTTGCTGCACTTGCTTTCTTAACAGTTCTTATGTCTCTTACTGGTAGGTGTTTGTGGAGATGTGAAAAGCCACTGTTTTATTCAGCCAAAATGAAATCTAAAGTTCTGAAGAGAAGACGTGAGTAAATTTTGCTTCTTCCCAGCAATGCAGAAATCTGCTCTAACTTTTCCCACCGTAGAAAACCTGCAGCCCTGACTGATAACATTTACATCTTAAAATACTTTCTCTTTTCTCTTTCATCTCTGGGTACAATTACTGTACTTCTGTTGTACAACCTGTGGCTGGAATTCTTCAAACAGACTTTTTCCTCATGCTTAACTGAAACTGCCTTTGCCAGTCTTCCTAATGACTTACTGAACCACATCTCGAAATGAGTAGCCTGTCCCTATTTTCACTGGTTTGTCAGCTGCCCTTTTATAGCTGTGAGCTTTGTGAATTGTTATTGCTATTCCGTAACTGTCCCATCCCTTTTCTTCTTTACTTTCTCATATCCTTTAGTATGGATATCCCACGATGTCCTTCAGTAGATCTTGCATGTCCCTCTTCTCTCCCTCTCCTTCTTGCAGTCTTCTATAGGAAGTGAGGAAGACTTGTCTGAACATGACTTTACTTGAATAGCTAGCGATCCATGGTGAGGATGCAAGTACATCTACTTTATTTTAGTAGCTGTAGAAGTACTTATAAGAAATTACTAGGTTTTACACTGACATAAAAGCAAGCAGAAAAAATAAGACGAAACCCCCGCTTACCTGTGGAAATGTGGAACACCAGAACTTTACTCAACCAAATCAGTTCCGAAATTCTTTATTTTATATTTAACAGTATCTAGTAAGCAGCAGCTATCTAGAGAGAGATATGTTAAGTGTGGCAAATAGGTTTGTTTATTTCAAACTGATCATTTGCTCAGATGCCCTTTAATTCCTTCATTTATAAGAAAAAAGTGAATGATTCATCGTTCATCATTTCTGTGGCACTCTAGATTCCTCTCCTGGCTCTGGTTCTCTTCAAGCTAAAAGAGGACCGCTTAGATTATGGAGTTTTACCACTGGCTGTTTGGAGCAGGACTATCACATAATGACATTGTAAATGGGCAACATTCATCTTAAAACAACTTTCAGATAATAGAAACAAAGAGTGCTCTAGAAAGAACACTTATGTGCCAGATACAAGATTTCAGAAACATTCCTCAGCCTTTGTTTTTGATGGTAGTTTGTAGTATCCTCTTGAAAGGTAAGCTTACTAGTCTTGGATTACTTTAGGATGTCTTTCCTGCCATTTTATTTTTCCAGTTTATCAATGAGTTTATTCAGATACAAGTCATAAAAAGAAGTTGAAGTTCCAATAACAGTGGTTTTTAACCTGCTTTTTATCCTAGGGAAACAAGGCTTGGGCAGACATACAGTGTGTGCTGATCTGTCATCACAACTTCTTTCCCTTCTTAGCCTCAGTGACTTAGGAAAGTTTGTCACCCTTTCATGAGCAGCAGGGAAAGGTGGAGTGGGGTGTGTTGTTCTTTTGTTTGGTTGAGGTTTTTGGTTTAGTTTTTTGTTTCGTTGGGGTTTTTTTGCATTTTGTTTGTCTGTTTTGGGGGGTTTTCACAGTTAAAAATTGCACCATGAAAAGCTTAACCTTCAATCTCTATGTATATGAAACCAGGCTTCCTTAATTCTGATACACAGATAACAACTCAAACAACCTTAGCCAGTCTGAGAGATAGCATACAACCAACTAAATATAGCAGAAGGCATCCTGGTGCCTATCAGCATAAAAATACCAACAATATCAATGAAATTTTAAAGGTTTTAATTGGAGGAATGATTTTGGAGTGCCCCAGTCTTAATATTATTGTGTGTGAAAGACATGGCATTTTGAATCATCTTTCAAAATCTTTAGCTAAAACATGTGACAGAGTTGAATTTTAAATGGAATGGGGAGAGAACATACAGGTTTTTCAAGATTTAAAGAAAAAAAACAAAAAAAAGAAGCACAAATACCCTATTTTCTTTGTGTATTAATCACCTCTAAACAGTATTCTAATACTTAATACTTTTGCCTTGGTGTTCTTGCCTTTTTTTTTTTCTGTTTCTATTTGTACAGAAATGGTTGTGAACTTACAAAATCAGTTTGGCAAGCTGTCTGGTTCCGTGCGACCTCCTGAAAAGCCAAATCCTTCAAGTTTTCAGTTAAGTTGGTCAGAAGAAAACACAGATGGGAGTTGTTTTCACGGGCATAGCCTGAAGGGAATTTTGCAAGAAAAATGTGGTTTACTTAAACCCATGAACCCTGACTATTGGCTGTGTACAGTTAAACTATGCACTGAGAAGTAAGTATTCGGATTTTTGTTAAATACACTTTGGAAAGTTCTCCTGAAAATAAAGTGGCATGTATGCAGTTTTTACAAATGACAAATACACAGTGTATACACAGCTATTAGGC
>JBCJKH010060232.1:0-10239 GCA_039877255.1 Loriculus beryllinus | reverse complement strand
CCCTTGGAGGACCATGGGACACCCCAATGTGGCTCAGGTGCATCCCTGGGGAGCAAGGTGCTGTGTCAACCTGCACCCTGCCACAGTGAGTGGGTCTGGGGGCTGGAAGTGTCCATGTGCTGCTGGAGGCAGCCGGTGTCTGAGATTGTCTGGATGGAGCAGGCAGGGTCAGGCTGACCTGATGCAATTCCCTGTTTGCAAAACATCTCAGCAGCCCCCCGATGAGCGCTCTGGGGCAGTGTAACCTCCACTCTGCACCCAGGGCCAGCCAGACCCTTGGGTGGCTGCTTGGCCTTGGAACCATGGACCGTGGGACACACTCCAGCTCTCCGTGTGTGGTCATGGCAAGCTGCTGCCATGCTCCAAGATTTAAGGTCCCTGGGGAGCCCAAGCACAGAGCAGAGTGGTGGATCCTGAGAGCCCCCCCAAATGCCTGCTCCAGTGCAACCAGGAGCTTCCCCAAGGACTGGGTTGGCACTGAACACTGCATGCACAAGGGCACTGGGGTGCAGGTGGGTTTGAGCTGGGTTTCTCCCTTTTCTTTGTCCCTTCCACCACCTTCCACCCTTTGCAGCGCTGTGGAGCGGGGGCTGGACACCCCAGGGCAAAACTCCCTCGGGTGGGTTTGCTGCTTCACAGCAGCTGAGGGAAGAGTTAATGCTCCCAGAAGGCTGTGAAGTGTTCCTGCCGCAGGTCAGTCCCATCAGGGATCATGGGAATCTGGCTGGGGAGTCAGGGCCAGCTCAGGGCTGGCTGCAGAATGTGCTCCAGGAGGCGGTAGCAGCCGGGATGCAGCGTGAGGAGCCGTCCCATGGGGCTGGCTTCCAGCTCTAAAGATACAGCCTGGCCCTCAATTGGTGTGGAGGGAGCGCTGGGTGCTGGTGGGCACCCACCGTGCTGCCAGGAGAGCTGCATGCTGTGCCCAGCGCTTGAGCATGGTATTGAGGGATGAGCAGGGCGGACGTGTGCCACTGCCAGCACCAGCTCCCACTCCTGCGCTCAAGGCTGCATCCACCCACAATGCCAAGAGGCCAGGAGCGGGGTGAGGGGCTCCCCGGTCAGTGTGGGCTCCGCAGGTCTCCCCGCTGGCAGCCCTGGATGAGTGGACCACAGGCTCTGGCTGCAATCTCATCCTGCAGGAATTCAGCTCCATGGGCTGGGTGGGTTTTGTGTGTGTGTCCCCCCTCCTTCCACTCTCCCTCTTTGGAGACTTTCTGCATTCTGCCTTTGATCTCCCCCTGCCGTGTTTGCCCAGCCGATCGCTGGGCTCGCCGGGGTTAGAGGCTGAGGTCAGCGCCTTTCCCATTCCAAACACCCAGAAACATCACTGGGAAGGGAGGGGATTCAGATTACAACCTTCCCGTCCTCCCCTTCCACCCCACTCGCCCCGCTGAGCCGCTGGGGAGCCAGGATGGACTGAGACCCTCTCACTAAGGGAAGAAGGACCAGGGACGCCGCTGCCCCCGTGTCCCTGGCACCCGCAAGCCGAGCGGCGGCGATGGATGGAGGTGGCCGGCAGCATCGCTGGTGGTCCAGCAGGCCCTGAAGAGCAGAGGTTTGGTCCTCTCCTCCTCCTCCTTCTCTTTGTCCCCCCTCCTTCCCCATCATCCCCTCCATCCTGACCGTGATTTCTCACCAGCAAGCCAAGCCGGCGGCGTGGGGTGGCCAAGATGCTTCCAAGCGGGAATCTGGTCCCCGTGGGCATCGCGCTGCTCCTGCCCGCGCTGGCGGCGGGGCTGAGCCTGCAGCCGGCCAGGATGCGGCACCCTGGGGTCTGCCCCAACCAGCTCAACCCCAACCTGTGGGTGGACGCGCAGAGCACGTGCGAGCGTGAGTGCCGGGAGGACCAGGTGAGCAGGCGCGGGGGGACGTGGGGGACCCCAGGGACAGGATTTGGGTGCGGGTCCTGTGCATGGGGCTTGCTCCTGTGCAAGCTCGGCTTCGGTTTTACCCACCCACCCCCCCCCCCCCCGACACCCCGCTGTGAGTTGGCATAAGGAGTGCCACGGAGCTGCTCCCCTTCCCCCTCAGCAGGCAAAGAAGCTGCTCGTGTCCCGTCCCCCCCCATGTCTCCTGTAGCCAAAGCACCCCCAGGATGGTCCCACCCAGCCAAAGGGCTGGGACGGGGGGACCATATTGTGCTGGGACAGGGAGCCCCATCAGAGAGTGGACAGCCCTGCACCCCCCACTTTAATCCCTGTGGTCAGGAGCCCACTCATGGATCGGGCTGTCCATCCTGGAAAGCTTCAGCTCCAGGCTCCATAATGATGAGCAGGGACATCAGCACCTCCACCTTACTTAGTGCTTCTACACAGTAGGAGACTCATTTGCAATTCATCTGTGTAATGAGTTCTGCCTCCCCTCAGCTAGCAAAAGAAAGGGGTGAGATGCTGCATGTGGGGGGTGGGGGGCATGCAGGGAGGACCAACATCATTGCAGTGCACCCCTCAGCATCCTCAGTGAGCCTGGGTGGGCTGAGGGTGGGTCGTGGCCAGTGCAGCGGTGCTGGTGAGGGCTGGCGGTGCTGAGGGTGCACGGGGCTGCGCGGGGTCGCTGCCCACCCAAAAGCCCCACAGAGGGTGGGAGCAGTTCCCATGGCAAGGCGGTGACCCGCACACCATCCCCCCATCGCCTCCTTCCCCCCCTGTCCCTGGCCAGGACTGCAAAGGGTTTGAGAAGTGCTGCACCAACGTGTGCGGGCTGCGGAGCTGCGTGGCCGCCCGCTTTGCCGATGGCAGCGCACCCGCGCCGGCGCCCGCAGCCTCGTGTGAGAGCTTCGTGTGCGCGCAGCAGGGCTCCGACTGCGACATCTGGGACGGGCAGCCCGTGTGCAAGTGCAAGGACCGCTGCGAGAAGGAGCCCAACTTCACCTGCGCCTCCGACGGCCTCACCTACTACAACAAGTGCTACATGGACGCCGAGGCGTGCCTGCGCGGCACCCGCCTCACCACCGTGCCCTGCAAGCACATCTTCACCTGGCCCGACACCAGCCCCGTGCCGCAGGAGACCACAGCTCGCCCCACGCCGGGCGCCGGCCCTGAGGCGCCGGTGCCCCCCGCTCTCTACAGCAACCCCTTCCACCAGTCGGTGCGCGCCGGAGGCACCGTCAGCTTCCGCTGCGACGTGAGCGGGCGCCCGCGCCCCGACATCACCTGGGAGAAGCAGAGCGAGCGGGAGGAGAACTTCATCATGCGGCCGGACCAGATGTACGGCAACGTGGTGGTAACCAACATCGGCCAGCTCGTCATCTACAATGCCCGCCACGAGGATGCCGGCATCTACACGTGCACGGCCCGCAACACCGCCGGGCTGCTCCGCGCGGACTTCCCGCTGTCGGTGCTGAGGCGGGAGCCAGGAGCCGCGGTGCTGGCCAGCAGCCCCCAGCCCTTCCCCAGCGCCGAGTGCCTGAAGGAGCCGGACCGGCGGCGCTGCGAGGCGCTGGAGGTGCGCTGGCACTTCGACGCCAAGCAGGGCTCCTGCCTCACCTTCCGCTACGGAGGCTGCGGCGCAAACAGGAACCACTTTGAGACGTACGAGGAGTGCCGGGCCGCCTGCCTGGGCAGCGCCCGCCCCGCCTGCCTGCTGCCCGTGGTGCAGGGCCCCTGCCAGCACTGGGAGCCGCGCTGGGCGTACAACCCCCTGCTGAAGCAGTGCCACTCCTTCGTGTACGGCGGCTGCGAGGGCAACACCAACAACTTCGAGAGCAAGGAGAGCTGCGAGGACGCCTGCCCCTTCCCCAAGAGCCTGCAGTGCAAGGCCTGCCGCCTGAAAAGCAAGATGGTGCTGAGCCTCTGCCGCAGCGACTTCGCCATCGTGGGACGCCTGATGGAGGTCGTGGAGGACCAGGACTCCGGTATCGCGCGCTTCGCCCTCGAGGATGTCCTCAAGGATGAGAAGATGGGCCTCAAGTTCTTCAACATCAAGTACCTGGAGGTGACCTTGACCGACATGGACTGGAGCTGCCCCTGCCCCAACATGACGGCGGAGGACGGGCCGCTCATCATCATGGGCGAGGTGCACGACGGCATGGCCACGCTGGACCCCAGCAGCTACGTGCGGGCGGCCAACGACAAGCGGGTGAAGAAGATCTACGAGCTGATGGAGAAGAAAACCTGCGACCTCCTCAACCGCTTCCAGGACTAGGGCAGAGCCGGGACACGCTGACATGGGGGCTGCAGACTCACTGTGGAGGGGGAGCCCCACACCACTGCTTGTATCCTAGGGTTACCACCACCACACAGCTCCCCACAACCCCATGCTGAGCCCCAGCTCCCACATCCCGGGATATTTATCTGCCACATGCCCCCCATGTACCCTCCAGCCTGGCCAGCGGCAATAAAAGAGTGGGTTGGGCTGCAGAGGGGTGGGAGATCTGCCAGGAACCCCCTCATAAAAACCTTCCCAGTGCACCAAAGGCTCTGGGGGCAGTGCAGCACCCCATGGTGCTCCCTGTGCAGGATGTGATCCCCTCCATTGGGTGGTGCTTGGGGGGGATTGGGGATTCCCCCAGTACCAGGGCTGCAAGCACTGGCGAGGGGAGGCGAAGCCTCAGCATTTACTGGGGGGAGCAGCGTCACAGCCGTGGGGAGGGGATGGGAAGAGGGATGGGTCACCCCACCATCAACACAGTGCCCTCCAGGGAAGCTGCCACCGAGCAAGTTCTACCCCATGGCCGAGGTGCTGCTCCCCCGCAACGCCTGTGCCCCCCATGGCAGCCACGGTAGCTTCTCTAGGGTACCCCGTTGCAAAGGGAGCCTGCTCAGCCGAGCCCAGCCCCAGCTGGGGCAAGCGGGGCACTGTCCCATTGCCGTGATGTGACCCCTTTGAGGGGATATCAATGGGGGCTGTCCATGCCAGGAGGTGTCACAGGCAGGTTACAGCTTGCAGAAGATGAGACTCTTGTTATTGGCCGGCATATCCACCTGGAAGCATGGAGTTGGGGTCAGGGGGTCCCCACTGGCACAGGGACCCCCCCACCCCACACACCCCAGCTCTTGCCATCCTCTCAAGGTGCAGCCCGTTGGCCTCGGCCAAGTGCCGCAGCAGCACTGTGTCCTGAAGAGCCCAGGCGGGGTTGCTGATGGGGAGGGAGGTGTGGGTCAGACAGACGGACATAATGCATCCCGGGAGCTGCCCCATCTCCCAGCAGTGCCCTCAGATGGAGAGGGCGGCTCCCAGCCAATTCTTTAGGACTTGTCTTGAAGGACCATGCAGGGAATGAGCTCCCTATGGCTGCTGGCAGCATGGGCAGGACGGGCAGCACGGGCAGGATGGGCAGCACGGGCAGGATGGGCAGCATGGGCAGGACAGGCAGGATGAGCCACCGGCAGCCCTGGCCCCTCTCCAGTACCCTCCCCTACCTCTGCCACAGGCTGCAGTCAAAGTTCACGTTGCTCTGGGGACTGATCTGGCCATCCACGGTGTAGGGCTGCCAGGACACAAAGCTGGAGCTGCAGGCAGGAGCCATCGTGTGTCCCCCCTGAGCACCTCCCAGCCCCTGGGCTGCTGATACCACCATGCCAAGGGAGGAGACACGACCCAAGAGGGACCATGGGCCCCGTCACTCACAGTGTGTCCCCACCACAAATCATGGGCACCCCCGCCCCTGTTTTCGCTGGGGTGAGGGAGGACAGGATCCCTCCCATCCTGGGAGCAAACAGCCAAAGCCACCCCATCCAGAGCTCAGTACGTGCCCCAAAAACCTGAGACTCCCCAAACCCAACAACCCCATTCCTCAGCCGTACCTGCAGCTGCCCTCCCATCTACCTTCCCCAGCACCCCCATTGCCACCCCGCACCCAGCAGGATGCTCCTGCACCAGGATGCTGAGCAGCACCCACCCTGTAGGTGAAGAGCACACCTCCGCTCTTCAGGAGCACCCCAGCACCTTGGAACAGGCCCTAGCGAAGAGAGAGGTGGGGACCGGGGGTCAGGTGGCTGGAGACACCCCATGGGAGCCCCAGAGCCAGGGCCAGGGCCATGTCGGGGCACAGCCCTGCCCCACTGCTCGCCTCGGTGCAGGCCGGCTCCGCGATGTGCATCATGTTGATGCTGACCAGGAGGTCAAGGCTGGCCGGTTGGGTGCCTCCCCAAGCCTCCCAGCCCTGCGAGACGTCCAGCAGGACTGGGGGCAGCACGTTGGGCACCCGCATGGCCTCGGCATGGGCAGCGATGCTGCGGGCACCAAATCCCACGTCAACCCCAGCCGGGGCATCCCCTGCACCGAGCCGAAAACCTGCCCATGCTGGCTGCTCGCAGCATCCCCCAGGGGGAGTCTCTGACGGCAAATAATAAGGTTGTGCTTGCAATGAAGCCTGGTGGGGGGGCTCTACACAGGACAAGGGGGTCTCTTTGCTTCCCAACAGGCATCTGGAGAACCGGCAGTCGCCGGACAAATGGTGGCACAGGGACTGAGAAGTTCCAGAGCCTAAATAACCCCAGTCCCCCCTCAGGAAGGCAGCCAGAGCATGCTGTCCTCCTCACTGCCTGCGAGTGCTGCCTGCACCCATGCGCTCAGGCTGCCCGCGCCCTGCCTGCACCCGCCTGCCCCAGCACCGCTGCCCCAGCGCTGTGTAATTTGCAGTGATTTATACCCCTTCTGGCCCATTCACCACCCGCGGCTCCATTCCCGGCTGGAGCAGGGAACTGCAACCTCACGGAGGATTATTTTTAAGCACTGTTCGAGAGGCGGTGGGGGGAAAGACACCGGCCACAGCCCCACGGACAGGCTCAGTGCTTGGCACCCCCTCACTGCACTCATTAGTTTCTTATGGGGGGGGGGGGGGATTCCTCCCCAGTAGGTTTATTTCCTGAATGGAAACCGATGCCTTCTGAGCCTGGCGCTGCGATGTCTGGAATGGGACTTTCGGCTGCGGCTGGAAACACACAGAGCAAATAAGCAGTGCCCAACACTGCTGATGTGACAAGGAGAGGGGTGGGAGCCGCTGCCAGTGTCCCGGGCATCCAGCCTGGAACCACCATGGAGCATTGCGGGTAACAAAGCCCAGCGGGCATTTGGCAGGCAGGGATGGTTCCGTAGTGGGATGGGCTGGTGGAGAGGGAAAACTGGGGTTGTCTGGGAAAAATAGAGTGCTCAGCTGGGCAGCCTGGGCTGCTTGGGCCTTGGATATCAGGGGTTTTCTGGGAATATATAGCTAGTGTTGACTTGGGGAGCTGGGGCTGACCGTGAGTTGAGTGTGGTGGTTTTCCTGCATCAAGCAGGGGAGCTGGGGCTGTCCAAGAGTTGAATATTGTGGTTTTCCTGGGAAAAAATATTAAGTAGAGGAACCGGGGCTGGCTGAAGGTTCAGTATTGAGTCTTCTGTGGAATAAAATAAGCATTTAGCTGTGGAGCCCGGGTCATCTGAGGCTTGGATATCGGCTCTTTCCGGGAATAAAAAGCAGCGCGGGGAGGGGGTAAGCCCGGCAGGGGGGCCACATGCAGGAGGGTCGGGTAAAGGGATGCAAGATGTGCCCCCCCCATGCCCTCCCATAGCCCCCGTTGTCTCCCCAGAGCCACCCATGGCCCCCCCCAGCCCGCCATCCCCCCGCCCACCTGCGCAGGGCCCTCGGGTCGATGTCCGAGGGCTGCCAGCGGGTGTGAGGCAGCGCCTGGGCCAAGTGCGCTGCGTGGAACCCCGCGCCCGCCCCGACCTCCAGCACCCGCAGCTCGCCGGGGCGGCACCGCCAGGATCGGGCCCTTGTTGCGTTCCGCAGTCGCCGGCGCTTGCATGGCCCGGGGTGCTGGATGAGGTGCTGGGACTACAGCTTGCAGGAGCCCCCGTGGGACCGCCCCTACGGCGAGCGAGAAATACATCATAATTAAGGGAAAAAAAGGCAAATTAAAAGGTCCGTAAAACGTTTTGCGCCGCCCGGGAATCGAACCCGGGTCGCAAGAATGGGAATCTTGCATGATACCACTACACCAGCGGCGCTGCTGAGAACTCTGCTGCCCCAGCGATACTTAACCTTCTCTCGGGGGGGTGGTATGGGGTGATGGTGCAGGACGGGGGCTGCTGCTGCGTCTCCTCCATGGGCTTCTTCCATTCTATTCCCAGCCCTCTTAACGGGGACCGGCTTTGCGTGACCTCCCCAGAGAAGTGGGGGTGCGTGGGAGCAAAGGAGCCTCCCCTGCCACGACCTGCACGAGTGATGGATGCTGGGCAGGATGCAACCACAGCCCGAGGAGCTGGGTTCAGGGCTCGTAGGTACACCATGGGTGCCTCGAAAACCCCCGATCAGGGTGCAGGTGGGGAAACCGAAGCACAGCTCCCTGTCCCCCGGGTGGTAGTGGGTTTGAGGAAGTCAAGTGGGGGGTGATAGCTGCATGTACACCCCACTGAATGCTCTTTAGGGGGGCTTGGCCCCCTCCCACCCTGGCAGGGCCAAAAGGCCAAGGTCACCCTTGTGGGATGGTTTCGCTGGCACTGGAGCAAAGCTGGAGCATGCCAGTGAGTGTGCCGCCCATCCTGACCCCAGAACCCGGGGTGCCACCCATGTCCCCCCACAGCTCCGAGGGGTGATGCTGGGGGTGGCCGGGGGGTCACATCCCGGGGCTGCACCTCCTGCCACGTGGGGGCACCTCGAGGTGCATTCCCCGCTCCAAAGGTCACCACAGTGGCCAGGACATGGCTGCCCAGCCCAGTGTCCCCTGCAGCTCCCGGGGCTGCTCACAGTGCTGTCCCCCGCATGGGGGCACCTCAGCCCCCGCCTCTACACCCCCTCACTGTCCCCAGCCTGGCTCCTGTGCGCCCCAGAAGTGATTCCTACGTGTTCCCTGTGTGTCCCATGGCTCTGTCTCCCAGGTGTCCCCATGCACGTGCTGCCTGTGTTCCCTGTCACCCCTGTGCCCCTGCATGTGCCATCTTGTGTCCCACGCGTTGCCTGCGCCCTCTCTCTTACGTGAACCCCGTGTGTCCTGTGCACGTCCCATGTCTCCCGCATGTCCCCTCTGTGTGTCCCACGCATGTCTCCCGCGTGTCCCCATGTCCCATGTGTGCCTGTGCTGCATGTCACACGTGTGTGTCCCCACCCCCTGCGTGTTCCCTCTGCGTGTCCTGCACACGTCCTCTGTGTGACCCCACATCTATGTCCCTTACGTGCCCTCCGTGTGCCCCCCATGTGTCCCCTGTGCTCCTACATCCCACATACGCTCCCCGTACGTCCCCCACACAACTCCACGTGTGCCCCCATGTGTGTCCCCACACCTCTCACATATGCCCCCATGAGTCCCTCATGTGCCCCCGTGTCCCCTCACACCTCCTACGTGTGCCCCCCGCGTGTGCCCCCCGTGTGTCTCCCATGTATCCCCCACACCTCCCGCCTGTCCCCATGTGTCCGTCCCCCCACCTCTCCCCGCACACCTCCCACGTGTGTCCCCTCAGTCCCCGCACAGCTCCCACTCGTGCACGCCGTGTGTCCCCCGTGTCCCGCACACCCCGCACGCTCCCCCGTGTCCCTCCACGTCCCCCTCCAGCACCTCCCACCCCCCGGTCCCGCCCTCTTCCCCGTTCCCCCCCTTCCCGTCCCGCGCGGCCCCTTTAAGGGCGGGGGCGTGTCGCGGCCGCCCGGGCCCGGCCCGTTAAAGGCCCTGCGGGGGGCCCGCGGCGCTCAGGCGGGGCCGGTGCGGGGCCGTGCGTGCCCGCAGGATGTACACGCTGACGCGCGGCCCCAGCAAGCTGGCCACGCAGCGCCGCACAGGTACGGCGGGCGGCAGCGGGGCGGGCAGCGGCGTGTGCTCGGGATCCGTCCCGCTCCGCGCCGCGGCCGCCCCGGCGCCGCTCTGAGTCCCGCCGCCGCCCGCAGGTCCGACGCAGCAGGCGGTAGAGAGCAGCAAAGGGGCCGAGCTGCGGGGCCGGCTGCAGCCCGGGGCATGGCCCCCCGCCAGGTGAGCCCCGCCGCCGTGACCTTGGGGAAAGGTTACCGGGCCTCCCGCACCGCGGAGCGCGGGGGGGGGGCCGCCGGCCGGTGCCCGCACGACGGAACGGGACGTGGGGGTCAGCGCTGCCGAGGCCGCGGGGACGGAGCGCTCGCGGTGTGCGATGGGTCGGGGGGGGGGGGGAACGACAGCGGAGCCGGCGCGCACGGGGATGCGGTTGGGACGGAGCGTCCCAATGCCCGGTTGTTGGGGACCGCACCGCCGGGCCCGGTGTGCGGCGGCCGCGTACCCGGGGCTGAAGGGTGCCGGCAGCAGCCCCGGACCCACGGGGGCAGGGGTGGCCCTGGGCAGCGTTCGTGAGTTG
>JBCJKH010060231.1:0-29654 GCA_039877255.1 Loriculus beryllinus | reverse complement strand
CTGGATGCTGTGTTAAGAAGGGCCCTTTGGCACAGAGCTGTGCTGGTCAGAGAACACCAGTTCCCATGTGGGTGATGCTGTGGGAGTGAGGGAGAAGGAAGAAGAAATCATAGCTCCTGTCTCAGATCCCAACCCAGCTGGAGGCATCTGAAGTGCTGAAGCTCAGAGCACCCTGCGAAAGAGAAGAAGTGAAAGACACCTCCAAGCCACATGTCATGGAGAAAAGTGACACCTGGGGACAGTGGCATCAGGGCAGCATTAACCAGAATCTCCGAAAACGTCTTCATAGCAAAACAGGGGCTTTAAAAGTTAAGTTTATTCCAGAAAACAGGGTCTCATGTTTAAAATTGACATGAAGTGTGGTGCAAGAATGAGTGCATTGTTCCGCAATGTCCTGTTACAGTATCACTTGCAAACCCCAATTTTATCATTGGGGAAACTGTGGCAGATGCCCACAGTACATCCACAGCTGTGGAGATGAGCAGTGGCAGAAAACACAGAAGCAACATCGCCATTTATTTTCAATTCCTGAGACCACTTTACAGCAGGGAACAAGTCCAGTCTGAGCCACTGAAAACCATTCCTTCATTTTCTGGCATTTCTCTTTATTGCTTTGCTGCCTCAGCCTGTTTTAGCACCCATCACTTTCTGCTATGTCTGCTGCTCTCTGGTGGCCTGCCCATGCTTTCCAGCATCATGACCGAGGACCAGGTCTCCTCTATTTTACCAAAGGCTTATACAGGTCATCCATGGCTTTGTTTTCCAAGTAGTGCCTGTGATGCCACCTGCTCTGGAAGCCAATGGTGGTGACACCGTGAGATTTTAGTACCTACAGTTGTGGGTACTGGAAAAAGCACCCTTATGGACTAATGGCCCCTCTCGTTGTTCCTGAGGGATAGGTCAAGATCCTATTTGGTTGTTCTTGTGGACTTCCACGACATGAAGAAGGACAAATATGGTATCAGTGCTGAAAATGTGTATTTTTTAATTGGTGCTGATCAAGTTACTTTTCCAGCACTTCTCCACTCCAAAAGTTATTTGTTACTTTTGTTGTTCATTACTTGTCCTCTAGCAGTGTGTCATTGCCTCTTCTAATGTTTCTCTATCTATGCCAAGGATTACTTTTGGGCCATTAATAGCCACAGATTTCATCTTCTCCTCATTGATAAACAAACCAATTTGTTCTGCTGAGTCTGCTAATAGCTGTGTCTAGGAACTATTAGCAGCTCTTAGGTGCTATTTTCTCCTCTACCTTCTCAAAAAATATGTGGCCAGTAATATTTCAACAGTGTTAAAAGAAGCATACGTGGTTTTTCCATCTATATTTATAACCTTGCATGTGCTTTTCCCGAGACGGATGGGAAAGATTTTTGGGAGCTTTACTCTAGAGGTCATTAAATTTGGTCTATTTTGCTTGGGTAGCTGTACTTGTATAGAGATTTGAGCCTGCAGAAGCCGGGGAGGCCAGAGCAAGTTGCAGCCAAACCGATTTGCATGTTCCATGGTCGCCAGTGATCTGGGCTAGAAAAGGTCAGCATTTACCTGCTAGGAGGTGTGATGTGCTCAGGATGGGTAGCCAGAGGGCTTGGGTCACAGGAGGCTGTTCTCAGAACCACAGCACACCTGAGAAACTCCCTTATCTTCTAATGTAATCTACTGATTCTTTGGAGTTGCTCCCTGGAGCACCTTCTACCAGTGAGCTGCATCTCCAGAGGTGTGGATGTACTCAGGACCCTCTTTGCTTTTAGCAGCTAATCCAAAGTGGATCAGACCTGGTTGATTGCACTGGGCTTTGGATTACACCCTCCATTTTATGAATCAACCCTTTGTGCTCTAAGTGACAAGATAATGTCCCTGGCCTGGAAAGGCTTGGAAAATTGTGAAATCCACAGTCTGGCAGGAGCCTGATGTCTGGCGATGTGATGGGGCCAGCTCACATGCCCTGTACCCAGGCGGCCACCCAGATTAGTTTGTAGAAGAAGCTGAGATTACTTGTATCCCAGTGAGTGGCCCTCTTCTCTGCTTGCACAATGCCCTTTTTAAGCAAGGGCATCTCTCATTGTGTGCCTCCAGATAAGCCACAGAGCCTCACCCTTTGCTATAGCAGTCCCCTCTCCCTCCGGAGGACATGGCAGCTGCCCCACCTGCCACATATCTTTGCAAGCATCACAGGATGTGGTTGTAAGTATTCCCATGATTATGGACCCTCTTTGGTGCCAGGTTCACATCCTTGCCTTCGACTCACACCACTGCCACTGGTGGGGTGGTCACACGGTGCCACTCCATCGGTGCTTGGACATGCCAAGGGGAGCACAGCTGCTGGAAACCACACAGAGACAAGGAGCATCAAGGATGCTGACTTCCCCCCTCCATGCCATGCTGCCAGCTATGAGCAGAGCAAAGCCTGGAGGCAACAACTGCTGGGTCCCCAGTTCCCTGTGCTGTGTGAGAAGCTATGCTTCTGTAACCCAAACAGCCCGTATGCTTGAATGCACTGTCCCAACTACACATCCCCAGCTATCAGTGGCACCTCCCAGGTGATGGCAGTCCCCAGAAGCTGCTCTTGGGCATGCAGACTCCTCTGGGTGCCTCAGGCTGCTGGTGCAACACAGGGGTGCACTGGCAGGCACTGCCTCCTTGGTGCGTCCTCTGGGGCTATTTGTTTCACAAGTCACCAAATTTGCCCTGTGGAGAAAAGGAGGCAGGCGGTCACTGCTGTGTTGCTCTCTGCTCTGCTTTCCCGGCAACACACATCTGGGGATGGGCAGAGCAGCCTCAGTGGTGGCTGAGGAGTGTGAGAGCAGTGGGTGCCAGTGGAGTTTCGGGGTTCCTGGGTGCTCCCCAAGAACTTGCTTGCCTCCAGACCTGACCTTTGCTGTCAGTAAAACTTGCACAAACTTGTAATTGTTAACTAGTTCCCCTGTAGTGGGCTTGTTATTTTTTCAGGACAGGGTTCGAAAATGCTAGACATCTACAGTAGTAAAGATTTTATTGTGCTGGCAACGGACTGTAAAACTTGATTACATGACACTGGGGATTGCCTAAACCTCGTTCCCACTGATGCAACCACTTGGGATTGAGGGGATGTGAGTGGAGGAGGTGGCTTCGAGTCACGTCTGGAGGTGGTTTAGCATGAAGGGCAGGAGTCAGGAGCAGCCCATTCCTACCCAGCCGCTCCCACCTTTCGGCCAAGTGAGCCCATCAGGAGCCATCTGGGGGGGGGGGTGTTACGGGAGGCATGCATAGCTGAAACAATGCATGAGTGTTTAGCTGGTCGCTGCCTAATCACATGAAACCAACAAGGAAGCCCAGCCTGAAAGGAGTGAGCTGAGATTTTTCTGTAGGAAAAGCTTTTCCATCAAGAAACAGGCTCCCCTGTTGGCCTTTTCTCTCAATTCGCTGCTGACATGGGAGGTTTCCCCTCTAAGAAAAACTTTTCCACAGTTTATATCCGTTTTATATCCATTTATATCACTGACAGCATTTTTCATATTCCAAAGGACCATTTATGGTAGGAAAATACAGTTTCCAATAAATAATCAAAGTGATCGTATTTTTGAAGGGGGGAAAAAAATCATAGTAGGAAACTTCTTAAAAAAAAACCAAAATGGTTCTTGCTAAACTTAGAGCCAGTGTGATATCTTTTTCCCTTACAGTAAATCTTCTGGCTTATTTCTGCACCCAAACTACAGCGAGCCAAGAGGAATTCCTGAACACTCGGGTACAGTCAGCCCTTCCCCTGCTGGGCCACACTGCAGAAATGCCATGAGCTTTTCAAAGCTACTTCCAGTATTTAGTTAGCCAAGAGTAAGAGAAGCAATAGACTTGGTACTTCTAACACAAAATAAAATAGCCACTTTTGTTGTAACAGTGGGGTAAGCTCCAGGGAAGGGGGAAGACTAGCAGTAAAGCTGCCCAGAAGGGAGAAGATAGTAGGTAGAAGAGCCTCCTTACAGAGTCCTACTGTTAATAACACATGAGTTCAGGTGAGCTCAGGTAATATTCAAAAGTCTAAGAAGGGAAACCTTGAAGGACAAATCTCAGTGTGTGATTAACTTGGGAATATCCTGCTCTGGAGCCTTCCCAAGTTCACCACTGGACTGAGGTCCATTGGACCTCACGCATGTGGTGGCCACAGGAAAATGACTGCTGCAGGGATCTGTGGGGTGATTCTCTAAGTTGTTCCCTTCATGTGAGATGCTGGGTGAGGGCTGTTTGCTCTGGAGGAAATGTGAGTAGCACAAGGCTTTCCTCCTGGCTTTGACAACCTACTTCAATTGGGATAAAATGCCAGGCTTTGTCTTGTGTGGCTGCTAATTCCTCGTCTTCTTCTGGTAGGAAGAAGGTCTGAGTAAGTGAATTCCCTGTACTCATATCTTGCTGAAACCCAAGACCCTCTTCATGGGTATACCACTAGGTCATTCAAGTACATCCAATATCTTTTTTGAGGGGGAGACAGAGATAATGTTACACATAGTGCAGAAATGCTATTAACTCCAGTTGAGCATCACAACCTGGATTTATTAGCAGAAGGCCGAGAGACCTACATGCCAGGGGATGTAACTGATAACCTTGTCTCGCATCCCTTTGAGCAAATGAATCCCCTCCCTGTATGCTCATCAGAGATTTAGCACTTTTCATGAGCCTTTTTGCAGTCACAGTCATTTAGCAAGCATATGATACTTCACACTTAAAGCCATGACAGGGACATATGGGACTTCTTGCCTCCTAGATGCTGATGGATGGAGTTGCTTTGGCTACTCAAGAAATCAAGGGTCTGGTTTAAATCCCAAGGCATTCTGCTGATTTTAGTAAACTTCCTTCTAATTTATACTGTGTATGAGGAATCAGGCTTATACTAAGTTAAACAAGCAGCAGAGATAAAGCAGATGAAAATGTCTCCTTTTCAGGGGTGCTGAGCACTTGTTGTCTCAAAATCTAGAGGGGAAGTTTGAAGATCGTCTCATCCCCAGCACCTAAAATGGTCTTTTTCAGGCTGGGAAAACCAAACCCAAACCCAAACCAAAACAACCCACAAAACAAGCATACTTTAAGCAAAAAAAATGAGCAAGCATATTGGTGACAGAAAAGTTAGTCACGGAGATATCAAAAAAATGGGGTAATGTTGTGAAAGAGAGAGAGAGACTTAGATCTGTTGCCAGAATCAGATCTGTGAAAGAAGTGGACCACCCTGGTTCATTGCCTCCTCTTAAAAGTGAATTTACCAGCCAGAATGGAGATAATCAGCTCTCTCCTGGCTTTCAGTGGGATTTACCAGAAATGTTTCGTGGTGTTGAAGACACAATTTCAGGCAGATCCCCAGAAAGAAAAGCTGAGCTCTCACCTGCAAATGGCAGAGACTAAATCTCTGCTCTGCTTAATCACAAACAGGAATTCGCAGGGGCACCTGGCAGATGAAGGAGGGGACCTGTCTTTCAGTGGATGGAGGGGGAAAGACATATTTTTTCACATACAAAACTTCAAATGCTCTAACTATGGCACCATGCTGAGCTAAAATGACCACCCAAACGTCTCCTGCTAAATGCAGATGTTATTTCTCCCCCAGCCCAAGCTGTGGGTGCGTGTCTCTCACCGTGCACCACATGGCCAGCGAGTGGGGCTGCAGATAGCCTCAGCACAATAATGTGTTTTCCTTCTTCTAACACGTGACAGTGGCATGGCCTCACGACAACTTGGTCCCATCCCTGCATACTTTCCAAGGTAATATAAATCAAACAGATTAACATGTTTGCCTTTAATTTTACATTTTAGAAACAGCTGTTGAGCTACCTCAATGCCAGCAGTGCCTATTGCCAGCATTAGTGTCATTAGTAATCATTGTGGCTGTAATAGCACCATTATCTCCTGCTAAAAGGGCCACTGATGGCTCAGGACAGAGCTTCAGGGAAGCAAAAACAGGTCAGATGAAATGAGATGGAAACTGCAAACTGTTGCTTCTATCTTAACTTGCATAAGGATCTGTAGATGCTACATAGAGGGAAATTAATGTGCACAAGCAGCAAAAAATTTGGCTAGAGTGTCATTGAAGAGGTGGGGCTCACACAAGCCCTTGTGTTATTTGGGCTAATGTAAAGCATATAAATATGGGAAAGAGACAATAGGGATATTACTACCAACCAACCACTCTTCACCTCTCAGAGCAAACTTCTCTCCATCTCTCCCGGCCACTTCCTTGGGTAAGTCTGATTGCCACCCTTTTAGCTTCTGCCTGTTTCTTAGAGCTGTTTCCTTAAGCTGATGTAGCTGTGGTGGTGACAAGTGCTAGCTTGTTAGATCAAGTCTCCTCAGGTCTTTGAGCACATTGGGCTGTTCTTGAGCCATCATCATAAGTAACAGGCCTTTATGACTTGTCAGAGAGGGTTTTTCCTCTGAAGGTCTCTGCTGATCTTGGCTCTCCTGGGCACCTGTGCTATAGGACTTTGTGGGATGGCTTTTCCAGTCCAGTTTGGCCTTTTGGGGAAAAACAGCAGGGAGGACAGGACTGACATACGTGAGCATGTGGATAGAGGTGGATTTCTGGTTATGATCATTAGTCATTTACTGTGACTTGTAAAGCCTGATGCAGAAAGCTTTCCTTTCCCCTCAAACTAGGGCACCTTTATAAAGTCCATTTACTACTTTGGTCTCATTTTCCTGCTCAAGGAGTTGAAGGACATAATTTGCTTGATGACAACCAATTTCTTCCTCCTAGACCTCCCTGTGCCTCCTCTGCTTCTTAACCTTAGGCCTCATCCTGCTAACCATGGCTCTCTGGATCCTATCACTGCCTCTCCTGGCCCTTCTTGCTCTTTCTGGCCCGGGGACCAGCCATGCAGCTGCCACCCAGCACCTCTGCGGCTCCCACTTGGTGGAGGCTCTCTACCTGGTGTGTGGAGAGAGGGGTTTCTTCTACTCCCCTAAAGCCCGACGGGATGTTGAGCAGCCTCTAGGTAAGTGAACACAGTTGTATGCTATGTGATGCAAAATATAACAACCGCCTATCTTTGACAGTGACACCAGGAATGTCCTTGATGGGGAATGCCAGGAATACCTTTAGCATACCAACAGCATCACACTGCCAATGAAAAGCTCTTCAGGTTAAAAAGGCAGATGGGAGAGCAGGCAGGGAAAGATTTATGAGGCAAAAGGAATTGTGCCTGAAAGCTCAAACTCATCTATTTCTTTGTGTGGCCATCACACTGGCTGGGAAGCATTCATAGAAAATGAAGATGGAAGGAACTCTTTCTGCACCAAGACAGGATCAGTTATCCCCATTCTATTCCTGACCCATGCTTGTCTAGTGTGATCATAAAAACCTTCAGTGAGAAAGCTGCTTCTACCTTCTGAAACCGCCTGTTCCCATGTTTAACTGACCTTCTTCTTGAGTGTTTCTTCCCAGTATCAAACTGATCATCCCTTGCTGTAAATTGTTTCTTGTCCTCTCCATAGTGGACATGCAGAAGAGTCTACTCATTTCTTCTTTATGACTGCTTTTCGAAATATTTTAAGATGTTCCCATGTTTTGTTTTAACCTGCTTTCAGCTAAATCCCCTCTACACACTCCCACTACCTTCTGAGGTCATATTTTCTAGATTTCTGTCCGTGTGAATTGTTCTGCACTTGATCCACATCCTTACTGACTGGTGATGATGCCTAGAGAAGCACACAGGATTCCAGCTGAGGCCTTGCCATTGCCAAGTAGGGTGAGAAAACTGGAAGAACAATATTACATGTTTTTCACACCATGTTACTGTCTACACAGGCAGCTTGCTCTTTTTCAAAGCAGCATGACACTGTTGATTGACAGTGATTACTGTCTCCCTTGGATGCCCTAGCCTGCCTTCAGGTGGATCAGCAGCCCTTGAAGGACAGCTACCACAGTCAAATCTTTATCCTGAATGAGCAACAGAGGCTTCCTGTCTAATGTTAGCATCTTTTCCATTTCTTACTGAACAGCATCCTGTTTTTTCAGTGCTTTTATAGTTTTTAAGGTAATTTTTAGTAATTTTTAGAGGGCTTGCAGCCCTCACAGCTTTGTATCATCTTTCATTTTATGGTGGTGAAATGCTGGTGGAGCTGCTTTGGTTCCCCTTTTTAGGACTCCTGGACCACTGACAAGTGTGAGCCAGGAGGCAGGAGGAGATGACAGACATGCCTGCACACCCTGTGGTGCTGGGTCACTGCCTCTGGTTCAGCACTTTGTGCGGCAACACAGGGAGGATGAGGCAGCCCAGAGAGCTCCCCTTCAATAAGGTGTTTGTATCTAAGTGGGGACAGGACCTGTAATGATCCAGCTGTAAAGCAAGGATAATATCCCTCCTAGAGATGGACACCACAGCTCCTCTCAGCTTTGGCTCCTCTAAGAACCCAACAAGCACAAGGGTTTTTCACTATTCATTTTGAGTAGCCAGCTGGGCTCTTAGTTGCTCCCTTCCCTGACTACTTGTTTCTAAAGACCACCACGAGCGGGTTGGAAATTTTGTTATCCAAATTCTCTAAATACTGCATGGAGAATTTAATTAAGGCCAACCAGTCTGAAAGTGTTTGAGGACTTCCTGGTTTTGTTTCCAGGACTTTTGGCTGAGCCACCACTTCTTTGTCACAGAAGCTGGTTGTGTTTCTTCTCACAACCAGCTTGAAGGATGAAGACAAGTAAATCACAAAAAATTGTCTAGCTATTTCCTCTTCTACTTAATGTCGGACTAAATCCTTCCTAAATTTTCCCCCTCCCACACTAGCACAATGATTTCTTGCTACTCTTGTGCCTCATACATTGCATCACACCTCAGGGAGGGTGCGCAGTTTCTCTTCTCCACACAGATTCCTCAGTAAAGCCCCTGTATCCCTTTGTACCTCATGCTGCTATCCACTCCATAGGATTCTGGCACCATAGGATTATTCTGGGAGAGGAAACACAGAGCCTGAAAGTGCTACAGCAGCATCAACCCAAGGAAACCTTTGCAACTTCACTTTTCCAGCTAACTCTGGCTTAAAAATCTGGTGTCTTTCAAAGGGGGTGTCTGCAGGACTCAACATCCAGAGATGATGTTGTGTGATGTCCCATGGCTTACCCTTTTCTTCCCCAGCAGTGAGCGGTCCTTTGCACGGTGAAGCAGGAGAGCTGCCCTTCCTGCCAGAGGAATTTCAGAAAGTGAAGCGAGGGATTGTTGAGCAATGCTGCCACAACACCTGCTCCCTCTACCAACTGGAAAACTACTGCAACTAGCAGCAAGGCCAGCGGCAGGGAGCTTGCAGGCCACAGGTAGAAACATGCACTTATGCTACTGCACCTTCAAGGCAATTGAATAAATGTTTTGGATCCATTTGAAGGACTGTGCCAATTCGTGTGTCTGGGTCTTGGGGTGGGAGAACTGATGTTTAATTTAGGGTATTGTTCTCTGTGCTTGAATAAGGCAGTTTTAAAAGGTGCTGGAGCCACCCATCGTTTCACACTACCCTTCTGCCATCCAAATGAACTCCCTGGGAGGGAGGAAAGGAGGAGGATTACACAGCGTTAGAGTGGGTACACATTGCACCCAGAACCCCTAATGCTGGGGAGACAAGAAGGAGAGGGAAAAGAGGTTTGAATGAGGTTTCTCTTTCCAGGGAAGTGTTGCAGGGAAATATCTGTGGCAATATCATGCTGATCAACTTCCTGCAGTTCGCAGCCCAAATATAGCCAGGCAGCTGGGAGACCAAACTTCCTCAGCTGCGTAATGGAAACAGTTCAGATTAAGCAAAGAATGAAGTCACCTATTAATTGTACCCAGAAAAATCACGGATGACCGCCATGACCAATTTAGAAAGTGTGTCCAGTTCCCCTTCTGCTTGTGGCAGGCCCAGGCAGACTCCCTGCTGTGGGACATGCTTGTCATTCACAAGTATTTGACAAGTCACACGCAGAAAGCCAATTTAATCCAAAAGGAGTTTTGAGTGAATTGGTCAAGAGCTGGGCACCTCAGGGCAGCATCCCTGCTTCTGTTGATGCAAACTTCTTTCAAGTAACTGCCCCCAAAATCTCTGCTTTCTGAGAGGAAAGCTGCCATGGAATGCCACCTGGCTGGGGTGGCAGAGAGTGTAGGGAGAGGTCATGCCCCCTCTGCTGAGGGACTCCTGGACCAGTGTAGTGGAAGCCATGCAGCGTCCATGTGGGATGGGTGCTGGTCTGGCAGAGGTGGCAGCAGTGACCAGGGCTGCGTTTTGCTGGCGGCAGATTACGACAGCTGGTCTGAGAGGAGGCTATGATTTTGACAGCCTCTATTCCCAAGCTAGACCTGACTGCCTCTATTGGAGCCACGCAAATGGAAGCTGCCATCTCATCCCTCCCAGGATGCATTGCTTCTGCTCATATTATGAGCACAAAACTGGCAAAACCACTGCAAACTGGAAGAGCAGCTGGAAGAGCTGTTGAGAAGACACATCCATAAAATGGGAAGGAAACCAGAAAGCACCAACAGTGGTGACCCTCCATATGGGCTCCCTTGGTGCATTCAACAGTCCACGACAAGGGCCCCCTCCTGCAGCTTCCACACCAGTGTTGCTCTGCCAGTGCTGCTTCCTCTTGACCACCCTTCCACCTCTCTCCATCATCCCTTCTTTTGAGCCCTGCCAAATATTCTCAGCAGCACAGCTTGCAACTATGACAGGCAGCCTTGGGCCAGAATCTTGTGATTATGAAAGACGACATTTGCTGTTTCTGGGGTACTTGGCTCCCACTGAGTAAGCCTCACAGAATACAGTTCTGGCGGTTTCTAAAGGGGGCTTCCTAGAAACAATTCTCCTACCTGTCCTGGTGCCCCATGAGATCAATGTGTTACTGGTGTGTTACTGCAGTGAGAACAGCAAAGACAATGCTCATGGTAAGATCACCATCATATTCAACATGTAGCAGAGTTCCAGCAATCCCATACATCTGTCCACTGCAAGGAGATGCCACTCTGATCCCAAGGGCAGAACGTCAGGTCCACTTGCATGGCCTGAAGGGAAAGCACATCCAAGAGAAATGCTGCCCTCCACAGCTGAAAACCCAGGACTTGTTGGAGTCACCCACACTTGTCCTGCCTCACCTAGGACCAAGAACCTGCACTCACCATTAGGGGTCAATGGAAAGCAAGGGAGCAGAGAAGCTATTCTGAGGCAAGACTGAGAGTTTCTAGTGCAAATCTGAGATTTTCATCCATACCTACCTAACAAAATTGTACAGCTCTGCTGATGAGAAAGGTTGGAAGTATGAATACTGCTCCTACACCAGGAGCAGCCTTACATGCCTGACTTCCAGACTGGCCCTAGCACTTCTCCAAGTGCTGCATAGTGGTGATGGGAAAAGCTAGAAGAGGATGGATATAGCCAAATCCGTGGAGATACCTCTGGTTTTTCCAGGAATGGAGACCATGGGTCATGCACAGTGTGGAGCTGTCCAGAGCCCTAATTCATAGTATCAGAGCTGCATTTTGCGTTACAGAGGTGGCCTACACGTGTTCAGCACCAGAGACCAGCACTCACTTGCAGCGAGGTCAAGTTCCCATAGCAGAGCATGGTGGTTCCTGCGTCCATGACAGAGCTGTTTATCTGCTGGCACTCCTGCCCCGGCAGTGATGCTTGGGCAAGGAAAGTGCTTCACAGATGCCCCGTGCATTTCCTGCTCTGTGTCATTGGTTTGCTTGTTTGTTTGCTTTTTATGAATGCTGTCAATTAGGACTGGTTGGGAAATAGTAAATGCCATGTTTTTTTTCTGGAAAATGTTGATTCATCGAAATCAGGACTTCCCACAGGACCAGACTGGTTTCAGCAAGGCAGGATTTGAAGGGATGAAGGGACATGGGAGTTCAGGTGTCTGCTCTGCAGGCATCAGAGCAGGGATTTCATCCTTTGTGCCCGATTGCCCAAGACCACATACTAACCACCAGGCTTTGGTCTACCCTGGGGTGGCCTCTTCTTCTGCTGAAAAATTCCAGTAGGTTTTAGCAAATGCAGAGTGGGAATTGTTTTGAAACCTCAAGATGGGGCAGGACATCCTCTCCTCCCCGTCTCAAGATGCAGTCCAGTATTTTCTTGGCAGATCTGGATGCTAGGTGAGATGGAGGTCTGGACACATCAGAAGCCCAGCTGGTGACTACCTGGGGCTGGAGCAGAAGAGAGGAGCAGAAAAAGGCTCTTATGAACATTCTCAACCTGTCTTAGTGCTCCTGGGAAAAGTAGTCAGCAGGTCCCTTGGTAGAGAAGGGAAGAGGATGGAGTGGTGACCACCTAGGGTCAGGGAGGCAGGCATGGCCCCACATCCACTTTGGGGACACAGACAATCTGACTCTGCAAAGCACATGCAGATGCCATTGCTCCCTTCCTCCCCAGAGCAAGAGCTCTCCAGGAAGCATAGGGTGAGCTACACCACTCTCTGGGAGCTCCAGGAGAAAATACTGCACCAATTTAAAAGCTGTAGGAAACCTAGAAATAATAATAATAATAAAAAAGTCCTTACAAATACACTTCACTTTCCAGAACTGAAACAGCATAAAGGGACAGCTCTTCACTTTCTAAAAGGTACAGGAAGGTGAAGGCCAAGGGAGACCAAAGGTACTTTTTTCCCTTCTTATTGGGACTCCAGGAAAGGAAGCCTGAAAGCAGCCCTGCACACTTTCCACACTGGAGCACACGGCTCCTCAGTTTGCAAACACGACACTACCAGCTCACTGGGCCTGAGCTGCAGCTGGGAGAGCAGCCTTAGTCCCCTGTCCACTCAACCTGAGGATGGGCAACAGCCCAGGATGTCCTTAACGGTAGTCCGGGATGGGATTTCTTTATAACGCCCTAGTCAGACCCCTGTGCCCTCACCCATGCCATTCTCTGGTCTCAGGTATGCTTGGGAGATGCCAGATCTTATGAATTCCTGCAGAAGTGACTCACGGACAGGGAATGCTGCATCCACTGACCTCCCTCCCTACTCCTCCTCCTGCCGGGCTTTGCGTTGTGATCTTTGGGAAGCAAATGCATCCAGCCCGCTTTCTTCTGACTCAGCAGCTGCTTTGAAGGGATCTTTGCGGTAGCGGTGGGGCATCATGCCTGGCTAGAATATCTTGGCTCTGCTACTCTTGCAACAAACTTCCAAAGGTCTCATGCTAGCGGTGGAGGGCAATTTGAAGAGAATGCAAATAAAGGTTTCAGTTCATTCATGCTGCTTGAATAGAGAATAGAAATCTGAGCCACAGAGGAGTTTGCAAGACAAATTCTTTGGACTGATGAGTTGTTAACACTGCCTAGAAAAGAAAGGACCAAAGTTGCCCGTTTCCTGTGTGCATGAACACTTACCCTAAAGGGCTCCACTTCAGACTTGAGGAGAGGGGAGTGACAAACACAGAAATGGGAATGAAGGGGAGACACTGTGGAGCACTGACCAGCAGGGTCACCGGTGGTTGAGTGACAGATCCTGTCCTCCAGGTTGCTGGATGGGCTGTGCTGCTCCAGCTTATCTGAAGAGGAAGGGAAGTCTTCCACTTTCCCAGAGCTAATCTGACTGTATTATTTCCCTTTCCTGGAAGCCACAGATAGGAGAATGCTGTCTATTACCCTGAGAACACACAGATTCACTTTATGTAAGAAATAGCTAGACTATACTCCGGGTTGGTTTTTTTTTGGGTTTTTTTTTTTTTTTTTAACCATCTTATGAGCTTTTTAGGAAATTTAAAACCTGCTTATATCCCCTCTCTTTGTCTGCAGCTTGATTCCTTAAAATCTGGCTTGCAGCAATGACTTGACTTGGAAAGCATGCACTGAGCACATTCAGTGTTAACAACTCAAATTCCCTCTGATTTAGACTGACCTCACCAAAGACACCTATTTTGAACAAAAAATAGCCTTTCCTCCTTCTCCTTTCACCCTGGGCAGGAAGAAAGCTTTAAGTCAGGCTATAAATTGATCTGGAAAGTCACTGCCAGCACATTGTCTCTGGGTAAATTATTCCTGCGTGCCGAGGGGAAGAAGGAGGCAGTTTTTTTTCCGAGCCCAATGCCAGGCTGGCTCTAGCTTTTCCCCCTGGTCCTGTTGGGCAGAGAGGGTGGAAGCAGGTCCGGGACAATAACGGGAAGCAAAGCAAGCCCGTAGGAGCACACAAGGAAATGATCTGAGCCTCAATCCTTTCCCTCCATCCCCAGCCAACTTCAGGAGCAGCAGTGGGAGGTGAACAAACCATTTGGGCTCCTCTAACCTCCTTTATGTTGCAGAAGGAATTGGCCAAATTAATGGCCTTTTTTTTTTTCCTTGGTAAATGCCAGGATTTCCGGGATGTGCATAGTTGTTCATACTGAAATTTCCTACTACATGTTTTCAGATTTTGGAAGAAAAATTAATAACATATATATATTTGGCTTTTGATTTCCAGGTTGTTCTCATTTGGGCTTTGTAACGCTGGATTTTAGGGATGTACAGAACCACCAACTTCTGAAATGTAACTTTTCATCAGAAAATAACACAGCTTCCTCTTTTCTAATCATAAAATGGAAAATCAAATACAAATGACACCACCAGCCCTGCACTGATGATAAACCATCCTGTGGATGTTTCTACTCTTTTTTCCCACTTATCAGAAACCTCCAGATTGGAGGCTGGGACCCAGCAGGGTCCTGATTCTGCAGACATGCTTGTCAGCAGACTCAAGTTTCCAGCTTTTCCTACCTGGTATGGGAACATTTGGGGGATTTTAAGACTTATCCTTAACAAATTGTCTCTTGGCCCCTGGGCTTCTGCTGATTCCAGTGGCAAGAGGGAAATTATGGTGAAACATCTCAAGACCTGACCAAGGATGCAAATTGCAGCCTGCTCCGCTCCTGCCTTTACAATTGTTTTTTCAGTAACTTTTTACACGTCTGCAACCTAAAACTGGCCACATTTTAACGAATGCTGACATCCTGTCATGAAATAATGAATTACCACCTCAAACGAAGAAAAAACCTGACCTCACAAAATTCCAACGAAATGTAGAGTTATTTTTCAGTCCTAGTCCCAGCACAGTTATTACAAGGCAGGTGTCCAAAGTGCATCAGTGTGCACCCAGGTGCATTTTGGCTGATCGAAGCACAGGTCTTTGTCAGTGGTGAGGAACCGGTGGCAGGCAGCTGGGGTGGGGAGGGGGCACCTGGCTCAGCCAGGCTTATGCCAAGCAGGTGGGAAGTCTGCCAAAGGCTGAAGCGTCTCTCAGAAAGCATTCCTGCAGTTGCTCCTTTGCTCCTGCAAGATTACTGACCTCACCATGGGGACATCCAGCGGCACCAAGCACTGACGTCTTGCCCAGTTTTCCTTTATGGTTTTGACTACAGAGCCTCAATGTCATTCTCAGGATGCTTGACCTTAATCTTCACCCCGTGGAGCTGTTGCTTTGACTACCTCATTTCTCTGTGCATCCCATTTAAGAACATAGGACTGGGAGTGACTTTCAAGCCATTCACCTTGGCCCTCGCTAACCTCGCATCACTGTAACTTCTTCATCTCCAAAAAGGCTTTTTACATCCTGATTTCTTCCTTTAGCCTGTCTGCAGTTTTAGTTTCTGGAACCTTTCCTGAGGAATTCATCCTCTCTTGTTGGGCTTCACAGTCCTCACAACCTGGAAAAGATCCTGAGGTTTCACATATCTGTTCAGAGCAAAGTAATTATCCATGGCTCTGACACCGAAATAGGGTACCACAGAAATGCTGGGAATTTGTAAAAGCCAGATTTCCTGTGATGGCTTTTCCTTCTCCTGCAGTCCCAGCTGCTGCCAGGGGATGGAGTGCAGGCTGGCGCACAGCTGGATCCAGCATCCCTGCCTCTAGCTGCCTGCACTGTCTAGGGCAAGGCAAGGTGGCATGGCACCAGGGACCTCAAATAATAGGGGAGAGAGATTAATAAATACAAACCATACAAGGTGTTGGAGGAAAACTCACTGGAGATGGGATGCCAGAGTAAGACTTTGCACCGATGCTGTGGGACTAACGGATCTGGGGCAGCAAGGTGATAGCTGAAGCAATGCAAACAAACTGCCCGTTGACCCACGTGTGGCTTCTGACAATGACACCAGTCCTTGCTGACATGGCCAGTGAACTGGAGCAATGATGACCTGGCTTGCTGCTCCTCTTGCTCTGGTCTTTGTTTAAGGTTGCATTTCTCCAACAAGGATTTCAGTTGCCTTTCTGAACCTCTGGGCTCTTGAAGCTGAGACTGTGACTGTGGCTCTCACATCCCAGGGTACCCTCACCTTTGTTCACTTGCCAGCCTGCAGTGCACCTCTCTGCCATGTACTCTGGGGAAGCTTTACCTGCCCAGTATTTCCCCTGATGCCGCATGTACCTATGGAGTGTTTGGACTGGATGAGCATCTGCTTTCAAGTCAGAAATCTCCTTTTGAGCAGACTTAGGTTTAGGTCTGAAATAATCTCCTGCCTCAAAGAGCTTGTGCTGTGCAACAAACCCCTGGGCTCTTCTGCCTTTCCCTGCACTGCAGGACTGCCAAAGCATGAATATATCTCCTGAAGAAAGAAAATAATATTTCTAAGAAATCTGGGATGTCTCTCCACCCAGCATTACCACTGGTGCTCAGATCCTTACTTCTGCCCAGCTCACAGGGCATTTCATGGGATCATGGGATCATGGTCCTCCTCCTCAGCCGTGACACAGCTCTGATCTGCTGGTTGGGATAGGCATTATCCCTGCCAGCACCTCTCCCGAGTGGGGATGAGGCCCTAACGAGGGGTAATGAAATTATGAACTGATGCTGTAGCCAGCAGAGGGAGCGCTCAGAGTTTCAGCCGAGCACAGGGACAGCTTGGGTAGCGCTGGGACAATGTGTTAAATCCTGGCTAGAGCGATAGGGAGCTAAAACAGCGGTTTGCCCGAGCTCAGCCACCTGCCTGGTGATGCTCAGTTGTGAGAGGATGAGGAAATGGATCTGCCACAAATTCCCCTGGAGACCCCGGGTAGCAGGTGACCCAGAGATAAGGATCCGCAGCGAGGGATATGCTAGAGACTCTTCAGTCATTTTGCAGTGCCTGCTCCAAGTTGCCTAGTGAAATTTCCCCATTAATTCAGTTCTGGCTTTAGGTTCTCACAATTACCTTCCAACAGAAGGTGTTGCTGCAAATCAATTATCAAGGAATTATTCCTATAGCATTGTATTTCCAAAGGCATCATACCTCCATCCCAACACCAGCTTAGTCCTTGTGCCTCACATTGGAGTCAGAGCCAGGAGGGATGCGATGGGCTGGCAACTGCAGGAAGCTTAAGCTCAACTCTACCCACCACCAAAGTGTTTTAGGTAGAGCTTCATTTGAATTTAGGCCAAACAGAGCAACACACAGCTGATTTGTATTACTTTGGTGGATTAAATACTTCACACCTGGCAGCCTCTGTAACAGCCCCTTATCTTAGGAAAAGGGTCTAAATTATTCTTCATTAAATGCATCAGTGGTGGGGGGACCTGTTCACTCACATACAGTAATAGAAATACAATTAGTTACCCAAGTGCACATTGACAAAGACTTGTGCTCAGCCCCCTTCTAACTGTGAGGATCCCCCAGGTTTTTAAATGAAGACTCTTCAAGCATTTTTTCAACTTGTCTCTAAGCAGATCAATAATGTAACTAAGGTGTCTCTAGGATTGAGTCAAGACAAGCCCAGAAGGGAATCCTGATGTGGATGAGATAAATATGTCAGTAAATCAGAGGAAAAGCAGAGTGCTGGGAAGATGTTGTGTATAGTGAGCACAACCACGGGATGATTAACACCCCTTGTGAAGCTTATTGCAAGCCTGATAAAAGACAATGGGCAACATTTTCACTGCTAAATACATCAGGGATGAAAGGGAGCTGGGGAAAGAAGCAGAAAAGAGCAGTGGGAGTGACCTGACCTGCCTAAAACCTCCCTTTCTTGTGGAGAGCAAAGAAGCTCACTCTACTTATCAAAAAAAGGTTGAGAGAGACTTTGCCACAACTGAGATGGTTGGGTTTGAGAAGAGTCCTCATGGTGCACAGTGGTCAAATGCCTTGTAGCATTAAATGTCTGGAAGGTGAAGTTAAGCCCATTTTGATTGGAACAGTGTTTGGTGGGCAAGAGGCAACTACTCAGTGGGATAGTTCAGCTGTTCACGTGAAAGATTTGTACTCCTTGACTCAATGGAAGATGAAGCTTGTTCAGTGGAAGCTGATTGCTCACCCCAGCATCAGGTCCTTGCTCTGGGAGCAGCTGGGTACAGTCTTTTGTCCATGGCATATGGAAAATTCCCTTTTCTCCACTCAAAACCTGATGTTACTATTGTTCCTTTTCCTTAGCCAGGATCAAATGAGAATAAACCCCAGAAAGGAAAAGTTCCCTTTGCCCTTCACTTGCTTTCCAATTAATCTTCCTCCTGGTTCAAGAGAAATCTCATGCAGCTCTGCAGCAGAAGACACTCTCTGCCTTACCAACTATATTGTGTGCTGGCCCCAGCTTTTAGGTGGTGATGCTCTGACCTAGGACAGCCTGGTATTTCCAGTTTACAGTTACTCATAAAATCTGAGATGAGAGCCAGCACTTGCTTGTGGTATGAGTGACTTCTTCAAAACCTGAGCCTGTATCACTCACAGCAAACAGGGACTGGGAGGCCTTCAGAAACATGGGATGGTAAAAGCTGCAATGGGTTCAGTAAAGGAATAGGCAAAAAAAGAATCAGTGCAACAAGGCTCAAGCAGTGATTTGTTTGGACTTTCGTTACAGTTAGCTTCAAATCAGCAAGCACAACCAAATTGTTAGCAAATCCATTTTAGATTTGAGCACCCCTCCAAAATCAGTCCTTCTCTATAGTATCCTCTACATGTGCTAATACACATTCCCTTTTTGACAACACCCAATGCCTGGTGCAGAAGTAGGAGAAGATTTCATCTCGCAGGGCTGTGGGAGCGGGATAATGCCTTTTCCCTTAGCTACTACATAGTGCTCTTGTAACAAAATCTGTGCTGCAAACCACTCTATCCAACTATTTCTGATCACTAAATTGTGTACCCTTTGGGCAGCCCAGTGGAGATATGGGCAGCCTGCCTGGGCACAGCGACGTTCAACATGTCAGCAAAGGTCCTGCAAGAAACCTCTTGCCAGGGCTGCAGGTCCCCTGACTGTCTCAGAGATGGGAATGTAGAGATGCTGCTGTCTGTAAGGGAGCTCCAGGCTCCCTCTGGGCTGAAGAGGTCACAATGCTCTCCCTATGGCACATGGTCTTTTGAAAGCATCATGGGATCAATCCTGGTGCTGGAAACTGGTGGGCAGAGAGAGGTAGGTCACAGGGGATGGTATGTTCAGTACCCAGAGGCCACGTGTCAGTGGCAGGGGGAAGCCTAGCAGGTAGGAACCACTACCAAAACCCTCCAAACATGGTGGAAGTCACTTCTTTTGTCCCAGGCTTCTGCAGTGGCTTTGTGCTTTCAAACTATTTATGTTCCCTGGCTCTCGCCTCCCCATGAATTACCCATCAGCCAGGGCAGACCCTCCAAAGCAAATAGTGAAGTTCAAGGGCTGGTTTTCCATTTTATTGTGGGAATCTGAGGCTATTTTGACTCCCAAGACCAGAGCCTGTCTCCGGCCATTGCTATCCTGGCAGAATTGTGCCCAGAAAAGCACGCTTAATTTAAAAGCCAAGTGCCAACATCCCAAGCCAGTTGTTTGGACTAAATGAAAAGTTTTCATAAAAAAATCAGTCTGACTTAAATTCCACCCTGCTTCCCCAGGAGATTGCTCCCTATCTGGTTGCCTCCCGAAGGTGGGAGCAAAGGCTTCACAGTGAGTCATCTTTTACTTTGTATACCCTGACAGTGCTATTACTGCTTTCATGTGGGTCTCCAGGAACGGTGAGGGTGGTTGTGGGTGGGAAAAGAGGCTGTGAAAAAGGCATCAGCCACGTGGAGGGGTTTTATGGCGATTGCATTGCTGGGAGGGGGGATGACACACCAATGAGGCATCTCCAGATACATTGCTGTCTCCAAGATGGCTCTGGCTTGGGGCACGACCTGCACGAGTGGGGTATCCACCAGGGATTAGGATGGGAGCTCTTGAAGCACCCCAGTGACTCAGGCAAATAGGAGATGATGCTCAGGCAAGTCAATTAGGGAGCAACAGCAGTACTCAGCCTGCCCAATTGAGCCTGAAGCCCCCGGGCTGACTCCCTGGAAACTCAGGTTCACCCAGAAAGGGACAGTGAAATGGTTTTAAGACACAGCAGTTACAGGCACTCATCACCTCTGATGACAGGAGCCCTGAAGTGGGACCCAGCAGGTCTGGCCTGAAATAATTCCCTAGCTCCGACACTAAGGTTTCTTGGGAGAAAAGCAGCTTTCCTCTAAACGTCCCTTTTAGGGATGTCTGCTGTTCATTGTTAGGTTTTTCTCTCTCCTTATATCAGACACAGAGACAAAGGAATTCACTCTATCTATGGAAAACATCTTTTTCTTTTTCATTCTTTTTCCCCTTTGGATTAGGTTAGTGGAGTAGAGGTTGTTCCAGTCTGGCACCTCTTGTGGTTACTGTGCTTGTTTTGACTAAAAAACACCCGTGTGATCTGTACATATTTGAAATGGTTGCCTTTAATGCAAATAAAAATAAAAGAAATCTAAACAAAAATCTACTCACTGAACTTCCAAGCAAAAAAAAAACCAATCCAAACCAAGCTTCTTCTGCCTGAAGAAGATCTACCTGGTGGACTGAGATGTCTCAGCAAGAGACCCACCTGGAAAAATAAAAGGAGGACTGGCAAGCAGATTTGAACCAGGGATGCAATTTCCGTTGCTGTAATTACACTTACTAATCATTAATCATGTCCAGCTATTTGTGTAGCTACAGAGGCTCACTGCAGCCACCTCTCATGACTAGGGATGCCCTAAACTGGGGCCTTCCTTATTTCCACTTATTTTTGTGTTGTCTCATCAACCTTTTGTTCATTCAGGTGTTTTAACTACTCTCTGGCTACCATGGCATAAGCATCGTGTCCTTGCACTCAGCCCAGATACAGGCAGAGGGCTTGTTGCAGGGTGAGGAAGGGCCATGCATTGCACACGCACAATGCCACAGGGATGGGAGAGCCACCTTCAGCTCGTATGGGTCAAGGTTTTAGGGGGTTGATTGTATGGGCTGCATACCATGAGCCTCACCGGGGGTGGCTGATGGTGTGTATATCCACATATGGATTACGCAGGGAAAGGTTCGTGGGGGGTCTCCCTTCACTGTAGCGATATCTTGCTTTGCAGATTTCTTTAAACTGTGGGGAAGTTGAATTAGGTGAGGAATTCCACAATTTCTTAGCTTTTCAAATAACATGTCCGTGATATCACCGAGTCTGACTCGCGCTCCCACCTGCCTTGGGAATTCAGTTAATCCTTTGCCTCTTGACTTTGGGGCTTGCACGGAGGCTTCATGGAGGTCCTGTTTGGAGCTTGTTATCTTCAGCTGATGAACAGGCAGCGACTCAAGTGGCACCACCAAAGTGGTGCCAGAAATAGGGGGGTAGCATCTGAATCACCTGCCATTTGGCTCTACCTACTTAGCCAAGCACTCTCTTCCCCCTCAGCACAAAAATACATGTGTGCACACACACGCCTGCACATGCTATGCAGGCATACCACCTGCTGTTTTGAAAAGATACATGCATTTCTTTTGGTGGGGGTTACCTTCCTAGTAATTAGTCATTAGCTTAGCAGTCCAAAGGATCCTATCCTGTCAGGTTTCCTGCTCCAGGAGCACTGGGATCTCTACAAAGCCTTTGCTTTTCCTAACAGACCCTTTCTAGAGCACAACCACAAAATATCTTCTCTCCTCACCCTACCCCATATTGCACTATACCTGTTTGCCCTGCAGCACTACTCAGAGATGCCAACCCCATCTATACACCTGTCCTTGGAGGTTAAATAGCTCCTATGGCCAACATGAGACATAGAGATGAGGCTTTTGAGGGTGTGTGATCCCAGATGGAACCACAGGCAAGAAGCAGGAAGCCCAAAGCAGTCCCCATGCACTTTCCCCCAACCCTCCACCCACTGTCCCCATGTGAGAAACCCTGGAAGCCTTTTGCCAGGATGTGCTGATGACTTCTCCAAGCCCACTCTGGCTGGGGTCTGGCTTGGGGCGCAATCCCCAGCTCGGCTGCCTGTGCTCTGCCAGCACCACACCACACCACACTATCGCCACACTCGGTGGATTTTTCAGCAGTGCAGTATAAACATTTCTAGTGAAGTGCACTTAATGTAAGTTGCTTTGCCAAGTGCTGTTGCCTCCCTTTCTTCATTATGATTACAAGAGAGTGTTTTGTTTAAGCAAGAAAACAAATTGCCCACACATCCTACCTCCCTGTGGGCATCCATCACCCGTGGCAAGAACGTTTGTCTGGAGGGGATGCTGGCAGCATGGTGGGCACAGTGTGTCACTGTGTCACCTGCTTCAGGAATGGGAAAGAGCGGAGGGTGCAAACAATGGGGACGTTATTGCAGACCCCCGTACACCCCCTGCCAGCCATAGGTATTGAAAGTCCCAGCCCCTAAGGGAGTGAAGCAACAGTGGACAGATTAATTCCTGTCCTGAGCTGATGATGGGATGCAAACCAGAGGGAAATTAAGATGATATATGGATGCAGTGGCAGAGGAAGGCTACACCTGGGGCACGGGAACCCTGTGTGAGTCCACACTGCCCCTTCTCTGCACACAGCCACCTTTCCTTGCGACCCCAGCCCCTTTGAGGTCTTCACTGCTCAGCTCAGAGTGCTGAGCACCAGTGGCTGGGCCTGGTAGCCCATTTATCCTGTCCAAAAAGCTCCTGGCCTGAAGGAATGAAGGGATGACCCCCACCACTGCAGGCAATCAGAAGTGAAGACAGGGGTTCTGATAAGGGGTGAAGCCTTGGCCTGGGGTAGATGCTGCCACCTAACCTTCTGCCCAAAGACAATGACAGCTGTGAACAAAGACCTGCACTGAAGCACAGCAGCAATGCAAAAAGAAGAAGAAGAAGAAAAAAACCAGAGGAAGAAATGCCTGAAAGATACATAGCTGGGATTCCTGAACCCCTCAGAGGTATTTGGGCTTAGCCAACAGGCTCGGGTTTTTTTTCAAAGCCATTAATTACACAACAGAGACATATCTACACCACTCCACCTCTCCACAGCAAATAAGGGCCCCATGTATATTTCCTAAAATGCATCACGCTCTGTGCTCAGTGCCATTGCCTCTCTCAGGCTCTTGGAAAAATAGCCCATCACAAGGTGGTATTTCCATCTGGCTCTTCCATCTGATTTTCCGCAGTCTTGAATAGGCGCTCAAAGCGTGCACCTCCAAAGATGCATCTGAAATATGTGAGCTGCATAAGTAGCAAATGCCAGAGGACACAGCAGAGGGTTGGAAATACCATCCTGCTCACCTGGGCAGCTTTGCTGAGTGAGCCAACTGCATGATGAGGCAGTCATAAGGGGAAGCTCTCCAAGAGTCTTTAGCAAGTTAAAATCAGTGCAAGGACTGGATCCATCTCCAGCATGGCCCATCACAGGCATTTCCACTGGCCACTCAGTGATGGCTGCTCTTTTGAAGCTGCTGGAGAGAACCTCAGCAACAACTGCTGTATCTTCCTTTTTTGAGGAAGGAGAATTTATTAAGAGCTTACCTGCTTTTGCTTTTGAATCCAGCAACATGCAGCGAGACTGACTGGTTCATACTGATGCTCCTGGGAGCAAGATGAAACAGTTTTAAGAGTGAACCCTGAGTTTTCCAAGTGAGGGCAGAGCAAAGCAGTATGTGAGAGTGGTGGTGGGAGTGAGTGGCTGAGTGGTACTTAGTTGCCAGCTGGAATTAAACTCTGACAAGGTGCCATGCTACCCTTAGCAGTCACGGTGTGCTCCCACTCAGAGGCAGGTGGCATCCCTGCAGCCCACCTTTCCACTGCTCAGCTCCTCCCTGGGGCACATGATGATGGCTGCTAACACTGCCATACTAGAGCATACTCACTAGGCTGTCCTTGCAGGGGGACAGCTATGCAGCACAGCCTTCACCTCAAATTGATTCTAGTCAGAAAGGTTTCCCACTGCCTCCCTCAATGCATTTCATTCACAAGCTGTTTTGGCTCAGAGCTTGCTCTGTAGACAGACCCATATTTGTACAATGCTATAAAGAACTAACTTCGTCTCCTGGTGCTTGGAAGAACTAATTGTACCTGCTGGAGATCTTATTGGTCCTTAAACAAGCTTGGAACTCTTCTTCCCCATGACATTCCAATAAGTATTTTCATGGAAATGCTTTTAAGAAAATAACAAAAACAGGAAATGGTGATGTACTTAGCTGTTAATATAGGCACAGACCCATCTTCCTTCCCTGTTACTGTATTTGTTGCACATTTTTGACACAAAAAATCAGACAAAACTTGGAGCCTTCCAGGCTCCTTCTGCAATGAGAAGAAGCTGGGAGGAGGGCCGTCATTCCTCCTTATCTACCCTATTCCACCTTTCTCCAAAAACCCTTCTGGGAAGCTGTTAGCTGAGCTGGAGCAAACTTTGGCAACCAGGGATGACCCAGAGTTGTTTGCTGTTGCACAGGTCATGGGGAGAAAGGTGACACTTCTCTCCCTCTCTGGGATCATCTGATCCTGGGACCCCTTGGCCTCCTTCTTTTGGGCCATGCTGCAGACAGCATCCCGACAAGTAGACCCACCACATTTCACTTGCTGAATGTCATTCTTACTTGTGCAATTCTTACCTCACACTTGGACACCATGACACCACCCTACCTCTTGAACCTCTTGAGCCAAGCAAGGCTGCTCAGGCTGGAGATTTTTTCTGATTGCTGGGGAGGTTGAATTTTAAAAGATGCTACAAGAATACCAAGTCTGTCTAGCCCACAAAAATGCATAGTTTGTCTTCCACATAAACAGGGATGAAAACACTTGTGCTTTTTACCGCTGTTACAAATTCCTCTGGCATGGTGTAATAACTTACCTTGGAATAACTTCATTTGTGCTACGTTCAGCACCTGCCAGGTCCTCAGGATGCATCTGCCAACACCCCTCCTGAACTCCTTAAGTCCAACAAGTGCTCCAAGGAATTGTTAGACCTGGGCAGGAGTTGCTACAAGAATCCCTCTTTCACTCTGAACACGCCAAAGAAACATTCTCTGCTGATGCATAAGGGCATCTTGCTTTTCCACTGCCCTTGTAACAATCCTGCAGCAGAGACCCTCTGGGTTACAAGTGTGGCCCCAAAATGCTCTCCCCACCCAGGGGTGACAGAAGCCCTGAGCAGACCTGCCCAAACTCTGCTCTTGTTTGCTCCTTGTTGACTAGAGGCCCAGGTGAATTATTTCTCCCACACTTAGTTCTTTGACTTCAATTTCACACAGGGACCTTCTATATATCACATCCCCTTTTGCCAATGAATCTCTCCTGTTCCAACAGTTTAGTGTGCCCAGAATCAATATATTTTAGCAGCATGCAAGGACACAGTGTTATTGCCAGGTTCCTGAGTTGTACAAAACAAAAGGTATCGCTTTCTTAATGCCACTGAAAAATCCGCTGGGCCAAGTACGATTGTTCCTCTGCCATTAAACAGCTGTATATAGGACTCTGGCTAATCACTCTCCATTCCTACTAGGGATGACTTTTTCTCCTAGTCTTCAATGAGAGGAGACCCAAACCCAGGGACCACCCTCACCCTCCTTTTGTCTGGTCTTTGACATCTCAACCTGGAGTGCCCAGATCTGTTGGGCACACCAGCAAAGCAGTCTAATTTCTCCTGATTGTCCTCACTCTTGACATATGAGAATATAAGGTGCTTTACAAACTGGGGTACCTTTGTAATACTGTAGGTACCTGAACCAAGCACCTCAAATCTCCGTTCAGCTCATCCTGACATCTGTGGTATAATTGTGAAATAAGCCAAACAAGCATCACAGGGTGTCTTGGTTGGGCTGGGATTAGCTGACCTCTTCCCTTTTTGGATTATAGGTGGAGAGAAGAGAAAAAGTCATGTAAATGTCCCCATCCCTGAAGGCATCTGCCTGGCTCAGCTCCCCAGCAGCATTGCTAGCATCCCTGGCCCACAACCACTGCAGTTCTGCAGCTATTTACATTCCTCTGCCTTTGCTGAAGCTCACATCCTTGCCTGCAAGGTCCGGACTGGCTCAAGCCTTCCTGTTCTTCCCCCTTTCCCCGGAAAGCTTTCTGGCTCACTGCCGTGTGTTGGTGGCCACCCACAATCCGCTTTGATCAGCTCAGATGGGCAGTGCCATCAGGGGCCTTTGCAGTCTGTCTGGACACTTCCACAGTGGCAGAGGCTTTCTCTGAAGTCGCAGGCATCCCCTGGTTGTTTTAGGGCACCTTTCAGATGTTGCTTTTATTCCAGCTCCTGATTATGTTCCATTTAGTTTCAGCTTGCTTTGGCTGACTTTGCTTTGCGAATGCTGTCCTTGCTCCTTCTGAATTTAATGGGAACCCACAACCATGGTTTCTCTACAATTTCTCTCCCAAACTGTGCTGATGATCATGGAGGTCTGACAACTGCAAGACACGGTGGGCTATTTTTACTGCATTTCCAATGTTCTCAGGTGATGTTTTGCTACAGCCCACCTACTTTCAAACCAAAATGCTTCCGGGGTGCTGTGTTTTGGCAAGCCCCTGGGGGTCAGTCCTGTGATCCAGAGGCCTTGCTCTCCCTCTTTCTGCCTTCCTGTCCTTAGGTTAGCCATGTCCTTGACTTTATTGGTACTCCTGCTTTCCTTCACAAGTCCTCCTTGCAGGCAGTGCCAGGGGCTGGAGTTCGGGGTGGAGGCAGCTATTGTTCCAGCTATCTGCAGTGTAATGTTCCTTATGACTGTATTAAATGAAGGGCGGAGGTCACACATCCCTAGTTTAAATTAGGTTTAGGCTTGACCTTTAACAATATTACTCTCGTGGATCCTCTCATAACTCACCGAACAAACTCCCAAAGGGTTTTACCACCTCCCTCTTCCTACTGTAAGGATGCCCGAGGCTTAATGCGCTTCTCTCCAATTTCACTTTGATTTCTAATCCTATCCCCTTCTCACCATTCTCCCTGCCAAATACAGATATATTCACTCCTTTAAAGGTGGGGGGAAAGAACCTGTTCCTTTTCTCTTCTGGGCCACAGCTCTTTCTTTTGTGTCTCTTTCTTCCCTTCTCCGCCCCCCTCCTCTTTCTTGACACAATGCACTATTTATTTGCACTGAAGGATAACTAAGAAGCAATTAAAAGATCAAAAGGCACAAACACAAGTAGATCCAGTGGCAACTTGTGGGGTTTATTTTGCTGCTGCTGTTGCTGCAGCAGCTTCACCAAACTGCTGCCTTGTTTTCTGCCCAGCCGGAGAGACACCTCTCTTGTTGGGTTGCCTCTTCCTCCAAGGCGACTTTTTTATGATCGCTATTTTTCACCCCCATTGTTTGCTATTGCAGTTGTTTACTGGAAAATCAGTTGTTTTTCTCAGGGAGATTAACCCTCCAAGCTTTCTTTTGTCTACTCTCAGGAGGTCCTTGTGGTGAGCTGGGGGAAGGGAAAGGAGCTGGGCTCCTTAGCTATTAACAGTAGCTTACAGCCCTGCTTACCCCCCTGCCAAGGTTGGGTCCTTCCCTTTGATGAGGTTTTGCTTTTGCACTGAGGAAAGGTGGTTAATCTTTGTTAAGGAGACCAGCTCTGCTGAGCGGTTTGAGGACCCACCATCAGGGTTTACTAAGTGTGGGCATCTAGGAGAAACTCCTAAAGCCCAAGGTAAGCATTGATGGAGATGCCTCTTTTCAGGAAAAGTCTAGAGCCTCGACACATGCCAGCAGATGCTCAGTCTTCTTTACATGCTTAAATACCAGTGTAGGAACTGAGACTCGATGTTTATTTGAGTGTGGTGTGCACAGAACCGTTTCTTCAGCATCACCTCTCTCTCCCGGGTTTGCCGATGTTTCAGTCAAAGCCAGCAGCCGTGATACCAGGTCTGCTGGGTATGATACCCAGTGACACAGCCTGGAGAAGCACAGCCCAGAGGACAGCTCAGAGAACAGAAGGATGTCCAAAGCCTAGTGAGAGAAGACAAGTCTTGCACACATTTTCTTGGGCATGCTTAGGGCAATTAATGTTTGGACATGTTCGGACATGTTCAGAGATGCACCAAGCCCCCATCCTTGACGGAAAAAAGTGAATACTTGAAAAAAAGAGAAAAAATGTTTTCCTTATTGCACTGGCTGCTGTACCCTTGCTCTTTCACGTCACTAATTATGGCAAGTGCTGCCCGAGATGGACCAACCTGCTGATCAGTTTCAGGCAGTTCTGCCCCTCTCAACACCAAGGATGGTGTGTGCCCCTGCAGAGGAGCACCCACCAAGCAGTAGTGAGGCTGTGGGCACTGGGGCGCTGGCCAGGGCTGTGAGTGAGGTCTCTTCCCTTGGAACAGCTGCTTACCCAGTGGGGCAGACTTGGAGGGCAGGCAGGTCTTCGGGAGAAGGTGCTTAATGCAGCACGATGTGACTGCCATGCAGCACGGGCAGAGCAGCAGGAGCGCGTTCAGCCCGCGCGCTGCTGTACACGCACGGTGAAGCCTGGGAAAAGTCCCTTTGCCTTAAAGGCAACTGTGCTCGCTTGCAGAAGCCCGCGGGAAGCAGAGGTGAACAGGAACCTCTCCCGCTAAGGTGCTCTGAGGGGTGCAAACCCGAGTGCTGCTGCCCTGTGGAGGAGCAGTGTCCATGCTGTCGCACGGACACACACGGTGGATGCAGGGGCTCGCTGCTGCCGCTTGCCTTCCTGCACTGAGACACTTAGCGCGGGACGGGCGTGCACGCCCAGAGAACCCTGCGGCCGGCACCCCTGAATGGCTGTGCGTTCACCGGGAAGCCCTTCGGAGCAGCTCGGGGCCGGTGCGGGGCAGGACGGAGGGTGCGGACACCTGTGCGCACCTAGAGAGAGCCCTGGCAGCGGGACGGACAGAGCAGTCCCCCGCTGTACCCTCTCATCTGCCCCCCAGGGCTTGGGGCTCGCTACTCGGCAGCGAGAGGCGCTCAGGGGGTGCCCCCGGCATCTGGGGCACGGGCTCGAAGCGCAGCTCCCCACCTCCTCCCGTCACCTGCGGGGATGGCGGGGGATGCTCTTAGCTTCCCCCTCCCCTCCACCCTCCGGGACCAGCCGGGGTGGGTCGAAGCTCCCACCCGGGAGCAACCCGCGGAGAAACCGTGCGGCAGAAACTTTCTGCCCCCTCTTCCCTCCCCGAGCTGGACTCCGGAGGGTTACGAGGGAGAAGGAGGGAAGAAAGGAAGGGAGGGAGGGAAGAGAGGGGGTTAGACCGCTCTGCAACATTATTGGCTGCGTGGCCGGGCTGGTGCTCGCTGGGGACGATAGAGCATGCCCATTGGGGGGGTATAAAAAGGGGGCAGACGGAGCGCCCTGCCTGTCTCCTCGCTCGTGGGGCAGCCAGCCGGGAGCAGCGGGCAGTTAGGCAGCCAGGCCCTCCGCCCCAGCCAGGGGGACGTAGCCAGTAAACACAAAAGTGAGAGCCACCCAAGGGGCAGCCAAAGCAGGAAGAGAGAAAGAGAAAGAAAAAAAAAAAAAAGAAAAAAAAAAAAAAAAGGAAAAAAAAAAAAAGAAAAAAAAAAAAAAAAAAAAAAAAAAGAGGGGAAAAACCAGAGAAAAAAAACAAAAAGAAAAAAAAAACA
>JBCJKH010060230.1:0-11355 GCA_039877255.1 Loriculus beryllinus | reverse complement strand
ATACCAAGCTGAGTAGTGCAGTTTACATGCCTGAGAGATGGCATGTCATCCAGAGAGACTTGGACAAGCTTGAGAAGTGGGCCCATGTGAACCTCAGGAGGCTCAACAAGGCCAAGTGCAAGGTGCTGCATATGGGTTGGGGCACACCCTGGTGTCAGTACAGTCTTGGAGATGGAGGGATTGAGAGCAGCCTTCATGAGAAGGACTTGGGGATACTGGTGGATGAAGAGTTGGATGTGAACCCACAGTGTGCACTCACAGCCCAGAAAGCTGACTGTATCCTCGGCTGCATCCAAGTGTGACCAGCAGCTTGAGGGAAGGGGTTTCTGTCCACTCTCTTGAGACCCCACCTGCAGTACTGCGTTCAGCTCTGGGCTCCCCAACCTAAGAAAGATGTGGACATTTGGAGCAAGCCTGGAGAAAGGCCACAAAGATGATCAGAGAGCTGGAGCACCTCTGCCATGGAGACAGGCTGAGAGAGCTGGGCTTCTTCAGCCTGGAGAAGAAAAGACTCCAGGGAGACGTCATTACAGTCTTCCAGTACCTAAAGGGGGCTATAAGAAAAATGGAGGCAAACTTTTTAGCAGGGCCTGTTGCAACAGGACAAGGGATAATGGTTTTAAGGCAAAAGAGAGTAGATTTAGACTATATATATGGAAGGAATTATTCACTGTGAGGGTGGTGAAACACTGGAATGAGTTGCCCAGAGAGGTGGTAGATATCCCATCCTTGGAACCATTCAAGGTCAGGTTGAATGGAGCTCTGAGCTATGTCAGCTGTGCAGGATGCTCCTGTGCTTGGCTCTTTTTCAGGGGGCAGAGGTTCTGTGTGGTGGGGACCTATATGTGCCAGATGACCCGAAGCTGAAGAATGGCTACTACATGCGACCCTGTGTGTTAGGTATGATCCTTCCTATTCATGGTAGTGAAGTCTTCTACATGGATGTTGCTGAGTTTCTTCCCAAGAAAGCTGTGTTCAGTATAACCTGTCTCTGTATGTTCACAGCGTGGGCAGATACTCATATGGGTACCTCATATCTGCTGTTAAAGGGTCTGACACGAATTGTGCAGTTTGTGCCTTTGCTACCTTGAGATGCAGGATGGGATTTGCTCCTTTGCTAGCCAAGCCGAGGGGCTGTGCAGTGCTGACTGCTAGCTTGAAGGCTGTGTGGGTTGCTGAATGCACAGGCTGTGCAACTAGATCTTCTTCTTAAAGCACATGTGCTCTGCCATGCTTCCAGGGAACTGTACAGACGACATGACATGCGTGAAGGAAGAGATCTTTGGGCCTGTCATGTCCATTCTGCCATTTGACACGGAAGAGGAGGTTGTGGAAAGAGCTAATGCCACCAAATTTGGCCTGGCAGGTGGAGTTTTCACCAGGTATGACTGGAAAGCGTGGCTGGTGTGGAAACAGTCTTGGGAGGGAGAGAAGGAAAATACTGTGACAACTTGATGTTTGTCTTGCAGTGCCTGGCATACACATGGATATCCTCTTCCAGAAAAGCTGGAGTGAGGGATTGCCAAGAGGGAACTTTATAAATGACTATGCATCTCCTCCCATTTTTTTCTGAAGGGCTAAGTGGGCCCAGCTGTCCTTCCGACTCCTTCCAGCCTGTGCTTGGCTTGCTGCCTGCCTTCCTGCATCTCCAGGTGACATGCAGCAGGAGCCTGCTATGCTGCTGAAAGCATGCAAAGACAGTTGTTGGCTGTTTGCCATAGTCTGCTTTGCTGGTGTCCTTGTCCTGCCTTTTCAAATCAGTTTTGAATGTACTTGGGAATAGGTGATGTGTTGAGCTGGCAAAGACAGTGTAGAGCAAGTCAGACTCTGGAAACTGCTGTCACTTGCTGACCTTTCTCTAGTGGTGTGTTAGCTGGCAAGGAAGGAAGGGATGAATGGGAAGGGATACAGCTAAACTGCCCTTTTCCTGCAGGGATATCCAGAAGGCTCACAGGGTAGTGGCTGCTCTCAAGGCTGGGATGTGCTTCATTAATAACTACAACCTCAGCCCCGTGGAGCTGCCCTTTGGAGGATACAAGGCATCAGGTGAGCTTTGTTTGACCTTCCCTGGTATGACTACATGCCAGTTAGATGGGGGTATGAGTAGTACCTGGTACTGCATGGAGCTGTGTTCTCACTTCTGGCTTGTCCTTGCAGGATTTGGCAGAGAGAACGGACGGGCAGCCATTGAGTACTACTCGCAGCTGAAGACTGTCTGTGTGGAGATGGGTGATGTGGAATCAGTGTTTTAGTGCCCCTGGGGTTGGCTCAGAGGAACATCACCAGTTTTTGCTTGTTAGACAGAGATACTGATCATGTACACAGCAATAAAGTGCTCTAAAATTGTAAGTAAGTGAAGTGCCTGGGAGGGGAGACAGTGCTGGAGCAGCATTTCTCCATCCTCCCCCTGCAATATAAGGGCCTGCCTGGTGCAGGATGGGAACCTCTGAGTAGGAGGTAGCAGTGTGACTTTCAGCAGCAGCTCATGCAGCTAAGTAGGTGTTACCAGAGGTTTATCAGTAGCAGAGGTCTTGCACAGGCTCTTTCTAGTGCAGCATGCACCTCCCACCATCAGTCAGCTTTTTAAATGGTATGTCCGTACTCAATGCACGTATAAGCTCTTGGACATTGATACCGTGTAGCTACAGGCTCCATCTAGTCTCTGACTACATAAAAGTCTTAAAGGTAGGACTGTTCATTTCCTCTAGCTCCCATAACACAAGTTTTGCTTTATCTGTCTGTGCCTCACTTCCAAGGTGGAACAAGCTATTGTGGGGATGTTTAGGTAATGCCACCTGGGACAGGCATGGCCCTGAGAATCATCCCCACAGAGCAGGGAGCACAACCAGGGTCCAGCATAGGTTAGAGTCCTGCTGCTCTTACATGCTATTTGACTTCCTTCCTATAGGCCTACTCTTCTTTATAAAGATGATCAAGCAACAACTTTAAATGCTTGCCAACAGCCTTTTTTTTCTTTTTGTAGCAATCAAATAAATATTAACTCTGTTTGGAACATGTTCTTGTATTGTGACATGAATTGAGAGGGCCAGAAATAGGGTTGTTGCTGTATGGGTTAAACAAGTTGCAAGATGGCTTTTTGGTCACTGAAATCATAAAAGCTAGAACATCTCTGTGTGACAGGCAGAGTTCTGTGAGTCTACAAAACCTGAGTTGTTCTGGCATTCTGCAAACTTCTTAAGAAAACCCTCTGTATCTTTAGAATGAAAATTACAGAATTGACAACTCCATTTTATTGAATGAGGAAAGGCAAAAAGAACTCCAACAAAAAACAGGAAATGTTCTACAAGAAAACAAACTAAAAATCCCTTTAATTTCGCAGGTAGCCATTATGATGTCAGTTAGTTCTTGCCAATCCAGCCGAGGTGCTGGAAAGCTGAATACACACCTGTGCCCACCATCCCAACGAGTGCAAGTGAGCCAATGGCCCCTCTTCTTCGGTTTTTTGGTTCTGAAAAAAAGAAGATGACATGTTTGGTCAGTTCAGCAGCCCATCACTGGAGGAAGAGTCCATACTGAAAGAGGAAGCAGGAACTCAAGATAAATCACAAGGCAAACCAGCAGGCACCAGCTCAGGCCATGTACCTACCATCCGTCTGCACTATTATTAGACTGGTGTTCTTCCCATCAGTAGGAGGAGCATACTGCAGCGTTAGCAGCTCGTGGACCTGCACCTTTTCTCTATACCCTGACTGGAAGCTTTATGCTGCCTCTTTGATGTGAGCTGGAGTAAAAAGCTCTGAGGCCACTGCAGGAGACCTGAGTTTCCAAGCACCTGCTGCGTGCTGCAGACTAAAGACCTACCTCCTGTGTAGTAACCATAGGCATAAAGGAGTCTTCCAATGATCCAGGTGAGGCCAAGCCCTGTGGCAATCCGCTAGAGAGAAAGGAGAAGCATTAAGGTTTCGGAGACATGCTGCTTGCATGTGCTTAGGTGTTCTAGCAGCCCTGCTTCAAAGAAGTAACCACCAATTACAGCAAGGGTCCTGACCTTGCTAGGACAGCTGGGAGTCAGGAAGGGGAAGGTGGGTGAGTGATGCAGTGTGCTAGATTGAGTTTTGTATAGGAGGAGTCACTTTCATGACACCTTGGGGAAAGAGCATGTAACGTGCTGCTGAGCCTTGCTCTTGCAGCGCAACTCCTCCCAAGCAAGACATGGGTAAGTCGTACAGGCAGCAGCACTGTCCAATTAATGAGCAATACCAAGTGCCAGGATCTTGGAGGCAGCTGTTGTCCCAAGCCCCACTTCAGTGCCTACAGGAGATGCACACATTTTTCTGCTTTGGGTGTTACAAGTTTCCACTTGGAGCTTGCTGCAGTGTGACTCCAGTTTCTCAGATTTGCCTATGCTACTTCTTTCCCTCTCTGAAAAGAAATATTCAAGAAGGACCTGATTTGTCTCTTGGTGGCAAAGAAAGAGCTACTGATTTTGGCCTCTCCGACATGCCTGCCTCCTCCTGAGTTGTCTGCATCTTTCAGTGAAAAATAATCCAGGCTTTTTTTGATCCTTCACACACCTCCTTTGGTGGTGGCAGTGAGGGGGAAGATCACATGTATTCTTATCAGATAAAACTCCTCATAAAAGTGTGTTTAGATGGGGGGAAAAAGCATTCTTGTCATCTACACAACCAGCTGTTGCGTAGCACTAATGTAAGCCCAGCAGGACCCTGCAGACCTTGGAAAATACAGGCAGGATTAGAGGGACCCTCCCACTCACAGACTGGAGGCTGTGAATGCTTCTCTTTGTCCAACAAGGCAGCCTTAGGTGTAGGAAAGAGGCCTAATACCTGAAGTAGCAGGAACAAGTTTATTAAATACTTGTGATTTCTCTGCACAAGACCTCTACATTTTCAAAGGGGCACAGCTGTGAAGCATGATGTGGCTAGTGAAGCTGCCTGCTGCCTCACACCCTTCCCAAGTCAAGGAACAAGAGCAAAGTTCAGTCATGCAGACCTGCACTGCACTGTCACTTACTGGGTGAAAGACTCCATCGGTGGCTAAAAAGAACAGGAAGACAGGGTAAACTTCCAACCTGAAAACAAAAGCAAGGAGGTTATGTTTGTGCTCCAGTTGCTTACAAAGAGCAAACTCCACAAATGACAAGCTGTGAGCATCACCTGCCAAGGTCTCTGTTGGGCCTGACTGTTACAGGTATTCACACTTTATGCTGCGCATCCCACAGATGGAAGAAAGAAGAAATCTGAGCATGCACAGATATTTTGTGTCCTAAGGCCCTGCTAAATACTATTTACCTATGTAACCTATGAGTTGTCACTTCCTAATCTAGCATAGCTGGGTGGATTTAGGCCTATCCCCAGGGAGACCTGGACAGCACAACAGATCAGCAGCCCCCAGATGGACTCTCCAGAAACAAGATTTTTAGTGTCTACATCCACCCATGGAGACAAAAAGCCAGACACTGGGAAGAGGAGGCTGCTTCACAGCTCTGTCTCATGGTTTAAGGCATGGTAAAGAGCCAGCATGGCCTTACTGCTAAGTGTTGCACAGCAGTGTGTCTTCCTCAAGCACTGAGGATGAATCTAAGCATTTGGCAGCAGTGAGTCTCTAGCTGTAAGGCCTGCTCCACAGTCTGGGCTATTTCCAAGGCCTGCATGCATACATGTTACTTACGTGTTCTGGTGTGCACGCTGGATGCAGTTGAACATATGCCCATGTTCAGGGTCTGTGCTGTACATGATTGGATACTGCCAAAAAGAATAAAGTAGCAGCAAAATATGAGCAAGTGCAGTCTGGGCTCAGGAGCCTGTTCTCTAGCAACGGAGCAAGCCTTGCTGCACATCTCCCTGGAAAGCCCAGTGCTCCTTGACTGCTTGCAGGACTGACTTGCACTGGCAAGTTAGAGGCCGTCTCCTGCCCTGCATCCCACAAATGCTTTGTTGAAACTGCTTTCCCCAGGCTGCTTCTTGAGCTCCCTGAGCAACATAACTGTCCCCTGCTTTGAACAGAAGATAGCCAGGCACTGTGTTACCTCCCTGTTTAAATCCCATCTCTGGAGAGGAGAACAAAGTACCCTTACCAAATATGTGCCCCCACATCTCCTCTGAGGAGCTGGCAACAGCCCATCACTCAGGAACAGCTCTGGGAAGACACGTTTGCTGTAACCCTGACTTCATGCAGTAGGAGAGATGTCACCCCAACAGGCACCATGGACTGCAGCACATGGCTAGGGCTGACCTTGTACCCACCCCTGCTTGTGACTCCCCATAAAGGAGCGTTTGTGCTGGAGCCAAGCGGCACAAAAGCCTCTGCATGCCATCATCCTGACTCATGGACAAGACTGGCTGTCCCCACCTATCCCATAGCCCTGCCAAGCTCAAAGGCTCCTCAACGGATGCTGAGGGAAGACCGCTTTGGAAGACCTCCTATGATAGGGCTTACATGCCCCTGAGTTTGAGAAACCCTCCAATCACTTTTTTTCCACTATTATCCCTTTGCTCAAATGCTGCATCAGCCTTCTTTGCAAGGGAAAAAAGGGATGTGCAGTTTCTTGTTCATCAATGATTCCAAGCTCAAGGCCTTGTGCTTTCAGCTGTATCGGCTTGGTGGCAGTCACCTCCTGTCCTAAACCCCAAGCTCTGTCGTGCCATCTGTTACAGTCTGGAAAGCCAGAATGGCAGCTCCCTTTCTATATCCATGTGGTGGAGCAGGAAATGTTGGTAAATCACCCAAAATAAGCGAGGTGTCACCTAGCTTGTCTGCAACATCCCCTGCAGACTGGCTCCAACATTCCTGTTCCCTCAGCCTGAGTGCTCACCTCCACGTTGTACTTCTTGCGAGCCTTGGCCACTTTCACTGCAAGGTGCATGACCAAGAAGAAGCTGGCAGCCCCTGTCAGGATGACGTAGCCATACTCCTTGGAGAGAACAGCCATGCTGGTGCTGTCAGAGAAAGAGAGCTTGTTATTCTTTCAGGGTGTGACTGGAGAAGTGTCAGCTCAATACATGCAGGTATGGGTGTAGATGACTTGCTGAATATGGACCCAAGACCTCCCAGCACACAGACTGGCGGAAGGAAAACAGAAACAGTGAGTTGAGGAATTTTTTCTTGGTGCCTGCTGGCTATTAAGCAGCACAAACCAAGGGCCCTCTGAACAATTCCTGTCAAGTAAGCCTTAAAATGGCGTAAGTGTTGGTGGGAGGTGGTGTATGGAGCACCCAAGTTCTGCCTGTAGCTCAAAGCATGAATACAGCCAACAGTAGGTTCCATCAGCTCTGGCTGTGGCTGGCTAAGTCCTACCAACTCACTGACACTGACTGCTGTGCTCGCCTAGACGCTCTAGAGAGCTAGACGGGAGCTGATTGTTCACAACCACTTCAACACCAGGGCTAGGGGCTACCAAATGAAGTCAGGAAATAGATCTGAAAAAAACAAAAGAGGTGTTGTTTCATGCAGGTGCATCCAGCAGCCTCTGCCACGCTCCCCTGCAGCAAGGCTTTGTTGCGTGCTTCTCCCTCCTTCCTGCTGCCCATTCCGCTGGTCCAGCCTGTGCTGCTGGGAGCTGTTCAACATCAAGCGCCCTGCCACCCTCCCTGGCTGCAAGTGAGCACAAGGGTCCTTCCCCATAACCATCTACCATGGGTCCTTTTGCACAATCCCAAACCTCAGATCTTGTCTGTGTGACCCAAGACAGCGCTGCATCATGAGCACACCACAAAACAGCAGACACCTCTCTCCAGCATGGAGATGATTTCCTATCCAAGCCAAACCCAGCTGATGCCTATCTTCATCCACTGCCTCCACGATTTAATGAGGTTTTGGTGTCTCCTGCACTATCCCAACAGCACAAACTGTCAGTGCAGGGAAAAAATGAGCCACCTCATGGAACCGGTGCAAACAGCCTTCCTACTGCAGCAGCACTGCCCCCCCTCCCCTCCAAGGGATCTTAGGAATCAGAGGGGTTTATTTCTCGTTTGCAAAGGGATTATTATCAATAGAGCTAGCTTTGTCCACATGAAGTCTGATAAACAATTATCAATAAGAACATTGAAATCCTAAAGTAATGAAGAAAAATCAGCTGAACCCACATGTAATAGAGGTTAGCACCTGACAGATGGAACACTGGAAATAGAACACATTCCCACTCGATAGAGTTAGTTGATGGTCACGTTTCTCCTTACAAATTACAAGACTGGTGGAGAACACCTGCCAGCCAGGAAGAACCAGGTACTTTATCTTCACAGTGCTAAATTATAGTATGAAGTTTCATCTTCACAGCAAACACCACAGCAAGCATTAAGCCAGGTGTATTATAAAGTTGCTACTCTTACCCTGTTGGTATAAAACTGCAACTGAAACCTTTGTTCTAGTAATCTGGAGCTGCATTAAGCACTTCAAAGTCAACAGGACTTTCACCCTCTCTCTGACTGCATGCCTAGTGCCTGTTTCTGGATTCTTGTCCCTTGAGCATTTCAGCAGCCTTTGCAAGTGCAACGATTCTGCTGACAAGCACTGGCATGGTGCACAAGACTGAGTTCGTATCTTCCATGCAGGGATGCTTCAGGCTAGGACCACACAACAAAGAGATTCTGGAGCATGACACAGCACTGACCAAGAGCTGTAGCTGAATTGCTCCTGGAGATGTTTCTACTCCAGATCAAGGAGATCAAGTTTGCCGTAACAGTACAGTTACTATGAGTCAGCAAACCTCAGCAAGTCGCACCGTGCAGACGAGCGCCGGGGTTCTGCCTGGACTACCCGACACAAGCTCAGGCTGTCTCTTAACCCAGGAGAGCCTTCCGACCCCTCTGTAAGCAGGCGAGCGCGCAGGCTCAGCTCCACAGGCAATCTGCAAGCCCCGCGGCGAGGGTCAGGCTTAAGCAAGCTGACCATGGCGGCGTGCAGACACGGCCCCGCCGCATCCCGCTCACCCTGCAGGCGCTTCTCCCCGAAGACTGTTGCCGGGGGGAAGGGGAAGTCAGGGAGGAGGGTCACGGCGCCCGCTGTATTTTTTTGCCGTCTATCAGGATAGTCACATAATAAGCATGCGTTCCGAGCACTCGCTCCGTCTGAGCTCCCCCCCAACCGCGTTCCCCGCTGCTGGAGAAGCGAGCTGGGGCCGGCGGCCCGCACTCACCCTGAGGCGCCGCGCACAGGAACCTAGCGGGGCACGTTCGGAGGCGGAAACGGAGTCGCGCCCGGGGCCGGGTCTGTCCGCCCGCGGCACCGCCTGCAGGCGGGACCCCGCAGTGCCCGACCCCCTGCTGCAGGCGGCGCGGGGCGATGCTCACCGACACCGTGGGGCTCTCGTTGTGGTTTGAGAGGTGAATTTAACTGCGGAGGGTATCGCAGTGCAAAAAGCCACCATGAAGTTTGATGAGGGGGTTACCTGTTCTATCCGGTAGTTCCGCATAGGCGTCCCCAGCACACAGATTCCTTCATGGAATACAATGCTGTGTCCATTCGTAATCATTTTTGACATACCGATTATACCTAAGACAAAGATTGCAGCTTTGATTCGCAGTCTACAGTTTAACGTCCCTAAGAGAGTATACCATGCTTCCTGAAACCTTCAGCTCTTCCTTTCTATTTCACCAGATCCTGCTAGTACTGGATGAAGAAGCAGGATTTTGCATGTCAAGTCGACGTACTTAGTCATGTAAATAGATACTTTTCTTGGCAATTAACAGCGTTAAGAGATATGAAGGTTCTTTTTTACCTCTCCGTTTTTTCTGGTCTGTATATAGGACTTTGGCATCGAAACACAAGCCATTTCCAAGAACACTTGGAGTGTGTGTAAGTCATGTTTTTCATATTAATTTTTGAAGCTGAACTTTGCAGTTCTGTCAGTGTTCATAACATAACTGGTGGAGGTACAAGGGGTGTGGCTGCAGGGGGACACATGTCTTTCACTGTCACCAGTGTAATGGGGAAGCAAGCAAGACCCAGTGGGATCCTGGGCCTCTAAAAGTCCTGGATTTAACCTCATTGCTCATGTACTTGCCTTTCCACAGCAGAAAATTCTTGGATTCTCTGGGGCTCCAGTAAGCTATCTAGGCTGGTCCCAGTAATCTCTGCTGGGCTTTCTGGCCAGGGAGGGCTTGATGAACCCTGTGGCAAGAGTACAGTGCTGGGGTCTTTCCCATGTTTCAGATCATACCTCTTCAAACAGGTCCCTATGGCCCTGCTTTTCTGTGGCCTCATGTTAAAGCAGAAGTGTAAATGCGTGGCACTGTCCACACTTCTCAGGCACTCCACCCAAATGAATATTTTGCCAGTGTCCTGGGTCTGAGGGGAAGAAACAAATAGAGGTAGCACAGTGAGTGAAACTGGGGCAGACTTTCTTGCAGTTTTATTTCATTTCAGGAAAAAAAACCCAAAAAAAAAACCAAAAAAACAACTGAAGTGGGACATCATGTGAGAAATGAGGCAGGAAGGGCCTGCCTTCAGTTCCCATGAGTTCAGAAGGATTTGTAGGGTAATTCTAAGTGACTGTGACTTCTTCCTCCTCCTCCCCTCCCTTTGAAATGTGGACTTCATAGATGATAGCACAGACACCAGCCAGCCAGGCTGCCACGGTGCCAGCAAAGAATATGCAGAAGCCAGCGAGACACAGAAAGATGTAGTCTTGCTTGTACAGCTGGGTCAGGCAGTTGAAATGGAGCTGTGCTTCCACTGCAGGCATTTTCAGGGCACGCAAGCTTTCTGGGGTATAGCAGGTGACATTGTCAGCATCTGCAGAGGGAAAAGCAGAAGCAATACTCTTGCCTGTGTCTTAAGTGTTAGTAAACAGGAGTCCTGCCAGAAAAATGATGGAGGTGAGTGACAAGTGTTTACAGATTTCACACCCTTCTCTCTCCACGGTTGAGGTAAAACCAGACAGGCAGATCCTTGCCAAACCCTTGCCCAAACACAACTGCCAGATTGCCTGAATGATTTTTGTGGTGTTGCCTCCATACATAGAAAATACTGCCTGTTGGATTGTGCCACTGTGGCAGACTGCTGTCCCTGCATTGCTCATCTCTGCTGATTAAGCACTTTTATTTTAATATAACAGAACTTGTGTGGGGTTCTTTAAACTCAAACACCTTCTGAAGGGATACAGTCTAAATTATGCTGGAATAATGAGGCTTGTGTGCACTTGACAATTAGAGTGGTTTGCAGTTAGGCATGAGAAACTAGTGGTTAGTTATTTGCATGAGAAACTTAACATGCGCCAGCAGTGTATGCTTGCAGCCCAGAAAGCCAACCGTATCCTGGGCTGCATCAAAAGGAGCGTGACCAGCAGGTCGAAGGAGGTGACCCTGCCCCTCTACTCTGCTCTCGTGAGACCTCACCTGGAGTATTGTGTGCAGTTCTGGTGTCCTCAACATAAAAAGG
>JBCJKH010060226.1:0-18900 GCA_039877255.1 Loriculus beryllinus | reverse complement strand
ATGTAGGAAACGTTTGTGATAGCTCCAACTGGGTATGGTTTAGGATGGAGTTGCCTGTGGATCAAAGTGAAAACATGAAGCAGGCTAGGGCTGCTGGAAGCCTTCCAGCTGCTTCTCCTCCTTCTTTGCAGGGTTTATATTCTTTTACCTACCGGGGCCCAGCCTAGGGAACCAGGTGCTTGCTGCCAATTAGTCTTGTCAAGACAGCCCAGAGCCTCCCTTGACAAGCCTGACTGCTGATAGCAGCTGTGGGGTAGTCTTAGGCAGGATTTTAACTCCTTGCTCACCAAGTGCTTTGCAGGTTAAATCCCGTGGTCTCATTCTGCAGCTATTAAAATGTGCTTCTGTTCTATGAAAACACATTTTATACAGAAACTGGTCGAACATTGCCAGTGGTGCTGTAGTGATAGAGTTTACCTGTCAAGCTTCTGGCATGGAAGAATGTAAGTTGGGGGTTACCACCCATCCCAGGCTGTCTTCTACTTTATATAGAGCATGGCTGTAGCTGGATCAGGCTGGTCCAGCAATTCTCTCCCCAGTAGCTTGAAGCTTAATCTCTCTCTAGAAGAGAGTGGCATCAAGGGATTTAGACCAATTTACAGGTCATCCATTAATGTCATTGAACTATAAATTGAAATGAAATGTTTCATGTTTTTAAACATTTTAAGTCACTTATCTTGCTGCAAAGAGAAGTACTACCTCTAGTGATGTATCGACAATGGTGACTACACAGGGAAAAGCAATATTGCTATAAAAGCTATTTGCAAGACATTGAAAAAGCCACCCTACTTTCAAATTTGAGTGGAACGGACCTGAAACTTCAAAAGTCCTTAGAACCACAGCAACTAAAGAGTATCAGCCTAAGCTGTGTGTTCTTAGGAACTGCAATTTAATAGTGTTAACCTGAAGACTGAATATTGCTACATGCACTTAAAAAAAAATGAGATCTCTTGCACTATGAGTTGCTCAGATCATTAATTTGCCATTTTGGATGAACATTAAAAGAAAATACACTGAGGTTTTATGAGTAGACTCTGTATTTTTTGTTCACTGCGAACATTACTGGGGCACTTGGTAGTGACAAGGTCATACCCACAGGTAAAAGACAAGTAGGTTTGTTACCAGTTTTAAGAGGTGGCAGCTAGCTGGTTTGTATTGAAGAATATGATCTTTTGCTTGGTCAGACAGAAGGCGGTCATGGAAAGTAGCCGGGTGCTTGAGAAGAGCTCTGTGTCTAAAGGAGATGCTTGTAAGTTAACGAGGAGCAAAGGCACTATGGTGAGGGAGAGGCATTAGGCAGGCTGTAGAGGTGTTGAAAAATGTAGCAGTAGGAATAAGACTGCTAAAACAGTAGAAATTGATCCCAAAAGAGAAAAACTGTTTGTTTGCAAAACAGCCAATTTGTAACTGAATGAAGTGCACTGTTTACAGAATAATCTGAAATTGGATGCTTCTACTGAGCTAGTCTAGAAGGAGGGATATGATTGACTCATCTGTTCAATTTTGCTGCCAATTTCCTTTGCTTCTAGTGAGGCTTAGGTATGCTTTTCCTTAACTCAGAACTCCCAAGAATTGGATGCTTATAACCGTTGGATCACTCTTTATATCAGTTTGAGACCTATTTGTATTTTAGGACTTGATAGAGAAGAGTATGCTTCATTTTGAGTTCTTAAAAGTAGAAACAAATTCTGCCTTGCTAGGGGAGAGCTCCATAATGTTTTCCAGAGTACCCCAGCTTTTGCAGAGGTCGTGGAGAGGGCTGCCCTACTTAATGTGAGCACTGACTGGAACCATTTACTTTGCCCGCATGAGTTGAAAAAGAGTATATTGGCAGCTTTTGTTTGAGGAGAGTTAAACACAGCAGTACAGAAACATTATTTCAGCGAGTCATCAAGAGATCTCTTCCACAGTGGGCACCTTACTTTGCTAACTTAATGCCTTTGCTTTTACTTTTTCAAGCAATAAGGGGAAGTTATGAGTTGCCTGCTTATGGTGTGTAGAGGTAATTGAAAAGAAACTGCTTCTGTTTAATGTTGCTTGTGTGGCTTACTATGTTATGATGTGTGGCCATCAGGAAGGACACTGCTTGAATGATCTGAGGGTGTCTTTACTTGGAATGAATATGCATCATTATCTTGAGTTTGCAGAGATTCTACCATTGATATCTACCAGAATGTACAGTTCTCAGTAGATCTATATAGCATTATTTCTGTATTAATACCTGAAACGTAATGCTTTCTGTGTGTGGTTCTGTGATCCTTATAATTAGAAATACAGGCTTTGTTCATGCTGGTTGTATTATTATGCGCTATATTTGTATAAGTACAGGGAAAAGAGTAGCTTGGAAAGAACTGCATCGTTATTTTTGAGCCAGTGTTGTTCACGTTCTGTTCTTCCATTGATGTTTTTTCTGTTTCAGAGATTTTAGATTTTCTGAACAAAAGAGAAATGGATAGCAGCTTCACGGTATTTTGTAATCCAACATGTGAACACATGTAGTCCTGACATTGTCCTTTTTGAACTCCAGAGCCTAGTCAGGGGGCTATAAGGATCTATCCCACTGTTCAAAATATCTTGGAATGATATTTTTGAACTGAAGTTACCAATGTGTGGTCACTTGGAAAGAAACAGGCAGAGCATCAGCTATCCAAGCCAAGACTGCTTCTTATTCACTGTGAATCTGCACCAAGGCCGGGGAGAAGATTACTTCTTACTTTCAGGTTGAAACAATGGCAAAATATCACTGTTTTTCTTTGAGCTGACGGTCTGCCAGCTTAAGTCCTGGAAACCTGTAGCTTTCCCTCTGTTTTAGCAGGACGCATCCAGCCAACTCAGCATGTTAGTTCTGAAGTAAGCATTTTTCAGTGGCTGAACTTCCAACATGAATGCTCAAAGCAGAGGCTTAAATAGAGTCCTCATCTCTCTTTGCAGTCAGAGCCCCACAGCTGATTAACATGGCAGGCTTCAAATGGAGATTTCTCTTCAAAGTAGCTGTTTCAGGTCTTGCATCTTGAGCAGAACTAACCAGTGCTGCAGTGGAAGGAAGCATTCTTGCCCTGACTGCTGCTTGTCCCTCCTCACCCAATCCTCCCTTGAGTTTCCATGAATGTTTAGACAGAAGTCAAACCAGATGGAATAAATGGTTAAGACTTTTTGAGAGAATTTGTTTCATGTGGATCAGTTCCTTGAGCTGGTTGAGTGAGCAGCCATATGGTGTGCAGACCACCTCCTGCACCAGCACAGGTGGGCAGGAAGAGGCTGATGCCATTTCTTTTGGTTGCAGTACTGACTTGGGCCAATTTTGTGTGTTGTGGGAATTCAGCTTGGTGTCCTTTACATCTTGGTGGGTTTGAGTTTTGATTTGGAGGTTCAGACTTTCAGATTCTTCTCCCTACACAACTGCACTTGCAAGTTATCAGTCTGATAGGAAGAAAAAAACCAGTAGTACTTGGCCCTAATGAGGCTTGTATGAACACTTGGGACACTTGGGCCTTTTACCTTGACTAGTTAAGAAATAACAGCCACCTTTTCCTAACAGCCTCCAAATCAGTTCAAGCTGTCCGCAGTGAACACGTTTTTGTGCATGTGCAGCAAAATGCATGGTTCCACAAAAGCCAATATATTCCTTGTTTTTCAACAGAAGTTGTCTCTAATGTGCAGTAGTAATTCATTATCTCTGGAATGTGTATTGGAAGGGAGGAAATTGCTTTGTAATCCTTAGTATTTCCCTTCCTTCCTTCCTCAAGTGGATTACTTTCAAGGGTAGGTGTTTGCCAGCCTTATTCATTCTGACTGAATAAGGTTGAGGAGTGCTTATGTGAGCAGCTTTGTTAGTGCATCCCTAGGAGCAGTAGCCTATAGCAGTCATTTGACAATGTGCAAATAGGACATTAACCTCTTCTGCAAGCATACCTTAAAGGGAGCAAATGTCTTTAATAACAGAGTCTCTTGTCACTGCTTATTGAATCATTGTAAAGTAAGGAACAAGCCAAATAGAAGCATAGACTCCCACCATTCCTTTCACTTCTACCTCGGTGGTCCAAGGTGATGTGCCTCAGTGTCACTGAGTGTGTTAGCCTGCTTGCCTGTGTAGGCTCATGCTAGCATTGAACTAAAGAGTGTTTGAAGAACAGAGACTCTGATTTGTCTCCCTTCCCTTTCTTTCCCTCGCTTTTCAGGTGGTTGGGGGGTTTTGACTGGTTTTGTTTTCTTTTGATGTTTTTTCTTTGTTACCTTTCAGTGTTTGGACGCGCTCGTCATATGAATATACGAAACCAATGAATCTTGTAGATGCTTGCTTTTTAAATAAGCATACTGTACCTGGTTTGTAAGGTTGTAAGGTTTGTAAGGATGTTATGCAGTGTATCAGCTTTTGTGAAGATGGTACATTTTAAGAGTTGATATTTTGAATGTAGTTTACCGTATCAACTGGTTTTTAAATTGGGTAACACAGAGAGTAAACCAAATGTATTAGCTTTAGGACAGAGCACAACCTTGGCTTTGAATGTTCCTCCTCAGAAGTCACAGGTAGAAAGCTCTGGTTAGGTCTCTTGACACTTCTGGAAGAGCGGTCTGGGTTTGCACAGTCATCTATTAATATGTGGTTCTTCAGGATTGCAAACAGGTTGTAACTGTTGTCTTTATTTAAATCGTATTACACAAATGGTTTTGGTAGCTTCTCTTTGAAGACTACACTCACGCAAACCTCATGGCTTTGAATGTCTCTAAATTTACTACAGATGGAGAGAGAATGTTAAGATACTGCTGCTCATTGCTTCTGTCATTCCTGTAGAGTGCTTACTATCTGTTGGGGTTTTTTTAAGGTAATTTTTGCCAATTTAAAGTAGACAGAAATCACTTGTAGCTGAAAAGAGTTTGTTTTAGGAATATTTCTTTTTCTTAGAAAACCTACAAATTGGTGAAGTCACTTTGTAGATTTTGGTAGAACTAAATTTTTCATCTGTTTTGGCTGCAATAACCACTGGCATTGCTCCTTTGTAAAACCGGCATGACTTTAGAGCCAGTTCAGTGTATTTTGTCAACCTTAGCAGTACCACAAGAAATCTGTGAAACCACACATCTGTTGCACATTAGTTTAAATCAATGTAGAATTGCTAGATTGAATATTAAATACTTTACCAATGACTCGAGTTTTAGTCTTACACAAGGTTGAGAGGTTTAACTGAGGCAGTCACCCAAATTGAAGAAACTGTTTTCCATTAGCGAGGGATGGGTTCCCAAAGCAACCACTGCATCCCTGAGCAGGCTGTGTCGGCTGGCTAGCTAGTGCTGATGTGATAGGTGGTCCACAGACTGCTCGTGTTCCTGAGCAGAACAAGGGAATAATAGTGGTGTATAAAATAATGTACATTAGGCATGAAATGTCAAGATCATCTTCCGTGTCCTTTTGTATTTTTAATGAGTTAAAATGGTTAGCATGCAGCCCCTTTGTCACCTGTGCCCGGTGAAACAGCATTACTGGTTTGGATTGGAATGCAGGTATGTCTTCAGAGGCCTGGATGATCTGATGTTTTAAGGGAGGCTTTATTGAAAATTGTATTGCCCTTATTCTAGCAACTTTACCATTATTTGTTCCATTAAAGTCTTGCTCTGAACCTGGTATAATAGGTTTTATTGTCTTGGGTTTGTAGACTTGCTAGGAACATAATAGGGGAAAAAAAGAACTGGGTGTAAATGTTAAATTTCCAGAAGAATTTTGCTTTAAGCACCTTTTTATACTAAAATCTTGTCCTTGTAACTCTGTTGCTCTCTGGAAAGGTTGCTTCTATGGAATCTTTCAGTAGCAGTGAGGCCTAACTTTAAAAGTGTTTCACTGATTTTGGTGCTTCCAGAGGTAAATGGAAACTTTAGTACTTTTCTGACATTACCCTGGATTTTCTGCATGGGGATAATAACTTAATATTCACCTAGCGATTGCTCAACCCCATAGGGTTTTTTTTTATTCCAATAAATTCATCATATTTGAATATTGTTTTCCTGTTGAGCATGTAAAGCTTTAACATAAGCTCCCAATGTTTTCTGTTAACTCTTAATGCTGTCCCAGGCTTGGCTCTAGTGTGGAGAAGAAAATTACTGTCCTGTGTCCTGTTTCTATTAGGTTTCTGACAGTGGTGTGAGCGTATTAAATCACTCAACTCCTCTTGGATTTCTGAAAAACAATGATGATTATTTTAGGGAAGTGCTGACCTATTCTTTTAATAAAGAACTTGTCTTGTGTTCCACCTTCCCATTTTTAGAATCATGGTTCATACGCCTCTTGCTGCACAATCCTATAACATCCTGTGGCAAGTACAGCAGTTGCTTACCTGGAAAAGTAATATTAGGAAAGTGTGTATTTTTAGCTGTCTTTTGATGTGATGTAGCAGCTGGAAACAAGGAGGAGAGGCAGTATGAGGTGATCTGGCAGCACTGCCAATCACAACTTGAGAACCACGGCTTTGGACTTGCAACCAAACTGTGGGGAATCCATTCTTACAGGCTTGAGTGTGCCCATTGTGCCTGGCACTTCAGCGATCCAGATGCTGTGGCTTCACTTTTGGGGCTCAGAAGCTCCATTTGGAGGATCCTCTTCTGGACTCTTGACAGATGTCATTAACGGATGAAATAAAGTTCTGTTAAGCTTTTTGTTTATGTTGGTTTGCTTTAAAAGTATATACTAAGCAGGCAGTTCCATGCACATGTTTGAGATATAATAGGTAAAATATCACTTTGATACCAGTGACTAATTGTAAACACCTAAACTGAAATATATTCTGTCAACTAACAAAAATGCCATTTTGCCATATTTCTCTTTGTAGGAATCATGTCCAGAACTCAGAGAAGGAATTTGGCAAGTTCATGTTGACTTGTACTCTGAAGACAAAATACAGTGACTCGTATGGTTTTCTGGGTAAGAAGGATGTCTATATTCTCTTGAGTATGACAAAAAGTAGTTAAGCTGTTAAATTTAACTTGTGAAAAGTACAGTCTGTCAAGCCAGTATGGTGGGGGTTTGTTTTTCCTTTGTTCTCAAAGCTTTCTGGACAGGTATAGGGAACTTCCCACCCATCTAACAGTCTAAAGACATTCTAGACTAATAGTGCAAAGGAAGAGCAATAATGAGCAGTATTGGAATAAAAGACACCACTAAACAGTGTGTAACTTGGTAGAAAAGTAACTCCAATGCGTTGTTGCAAAGATGTGTACTGCCTGATTTCCCAAGAGAATGGAGGTGTTGTACTCTCTCTTCCTCCTTCTCCATTCCCAACAGTGTTAAGCATTTCTAGGAAGAGAAATACACAACTTAAGAGAAAAGTGGGTAGAAGCCCATCATATATATGCTGTGTTGACAGGCCGACAACCAGCAAACATAAACTGCCTCATGGTCAGTGTGGATATTCTGAGACACCACGAGCAGCTGTGGTTATTGTGATGGCAGGATGCATGGTTGCATGGTGCCTCTAGATCTGACTTCGTTAGTTCAGCTGCTTTTGGAACTCCCAGAGTCTCCTGACTTGTTCCTGACAACTCCACAGAAAGCAAATTTAGGCAAAGAATAGTTAGGGTTGGAAAAGACCTTAAGATCATCTGGTTGGTTTTTTTTGGTTTTTTTTTTTTAATCAGGAAAACATTCTTTGCTCAGTTGCTTACACACTTTTACCCTATGCACAGAACTCTATAGCATCTCTTATCTATAACACTTCTCTGCAAGTGTCTCCCTCCTTAATAGCTACTTGGGTGTTGTTCATATTCTCATTAACGTGATGTTCTAGCTAGCTTGTACCAGTAATCTCCAGAGACTGTTAAGGCCTGCTTTCCCTGCTTGCCCTTGCCACCGCCCTGCATCCACGCTGAAGTCTTAAGGTTTTATTTTATGCAGTTAGATGTAGATACCTTGCAGTTAGATATAGGTGAAGAAAGCATTTGCTCCTTTTCCTTTCTGTTCCTGTAACAGGTGTTTGACGTTCATTATCCTACTGTGATTCTGATGTAAGCTGTACCTCTGGCTCTTCCTCAGTCCTGGCAGATTCTGCTATAAAGGCATGGGTTTACAGCTGGACTTTATCTTAAGGGACTTCCAGACTGGATCACCAGAGTATTGCTTACTTGTTTATTATCCACATTATTTCATGAGACCCAGTGTGTTCAGTCACTGGTCCAGATTCCTTTCTAGCTGTGATCACAAAGGAATAATTTCTGGAAAATAGGAATGTTGCCTTGAAGTAATGCTTCCAAAGGCCAGATCAGTTTCCATTAAGAGTTAAATTAGATAAGATGGCATGTTTTAGTCCTTTAAGTTTAGCACTTCTCTCAGAACTTAATTAGATCTAATTTAGTTTGGCGTTGCCTGACTTTTTTAGTAGAGAATTAGCCTGTTTCTCTCTGTCCTAGGGCAGTCTTGAGTTTTTGGCAGTCTTGTTCCAATTATCACACTGTTTCTAAAGAAGTAGTTGCAGAATACACACTGCTAATGTTTTTATCTTTTGACTGTATCTTCATGATTCACTGTCATTGTGTTTCTGCTGCAAGCTGGGTTTTTTTTTTAAGTGCTCTTACTAAAGATAATGAAAGAGCCCAAGGAGCTTTATTCTTTTATATCTTAAGTAATAAAGTCAGGCAGTTCCTCTTTTTGTTTTTAAGTGTTTCATATGTATGGCTTTAATTTATGAGAGACTTTATAATTTTACAATTCTGCTGATACCTTATTGCCTTTCCTTTCTTGTCTTTGGCAGTTGCCTTATGTAAGAATGCAAGACACTCTTTTTTTTTTTTTTCCCCTAAATTTCAATTTTTGTGCAATTTTTTATAATCTTGACAGTTATAGCTTGGAATTTATCTGACCTGTGGCTGGAGCTTTTGCTTTTAGATGGGGTATTTGGGCATTTGCAGTGTGCTTGTTGGATTTCACTAACCGCTCTCATGGTTTGAGTGTCTTGATCAGTCCTTTTTCAGGATTTGTTTTACTGCTGCCTATTGGAAGCTTATCAGGGAGTCATACTTCACATGTGACTTACGGATTCTTCCTAAAATGAAGAATTTCAGGCTATGTATTTCCTGTTCATCAAACACAACTCTACATGCTACATTAAAAATGGGGAGGGCCTGCTTGTAAATAAAATGTTTGTCACTTCCTAAACATTTTCTTACGGGATTTTTCTAGCTATCGGAAGGGTGTGACATGTAACACTTCCACGTAACTGTATGAACAATAGAGCACTTCTTAAAATGTAGAGTTTTCAATTAAGTCATTTTGTGCCTGTAGCTTTATTGATAACTGAAGGTGTAGCCTCTTTTTTAACTCTATTTTTATTTTAATATTTCTTGTCCTCTTGAATTTAGGTAACATAATCCATGGATAAAGTGGGAAAGATGTGGAACAATTTCAAGTACAGGTGCCAGAATCTCTTCAGTCATGAGGGTGGAAGCCAAAATGAAAATGTGGTTGTGAACTCCAGTAGTTGCTCATCTGCTAAAGAGAAAGCTATCCAGATAACTGATTTGGCTCAACAACAACCCAGTAGCCCTTTGAGAGAAAACATTGCTTTGCAATTAGGTTTAAGCCCTTCAAAGAGTTCAGCAAGGCGGAACCAAAACTGTGTCACAGAAATCCCTCAGATTGTTGAAATAAGCATTGAGAAAGAGAATGACTCGTGTGTCACCACCGGAGCTAGGCTTGCTCGAAGGGACTCTTACTCTCGGCATGCCCCTTGGGGTGGGAAGAAGAAGCATTCCTGCTCTACCAAAACCCAGAGCTCCTTGGATACTGAAAAAAGAATTGGTAGAACACGAAGTGGTTTGCAGAGGAGGGAGAGAAGGTACGGGGTGAGCTCTGTCCATGATATGGATGCAGTGTCAGGCAGGACAGTAGGTAGCCGTTCTTTGCGACAGCGTCTGCAGGATACCGTTGGGCTGTGTTTTCCCATGAGAACTTACAGCAAGCAGTCCAAACCTCTGTTTTCCAACAAAAGAAAGATCCATCTCTCTGAACTAATGCTTGAGAAATGCCCTTTTCCTGCAGGCTCAGATCTGGCTCAGAAGTGGCATCTGATTAAACAACACACAGCTCCTGTGAGTCCTCATTCAACTTTTTTTGACACATTTGATCCTTCCTTGGTTTCCACAGAAGATGAAGAAGACAGGCTTAGAGAGAGGCGTAGACTTAGTATTGAAGAAGGGGTTGATCCCCCTCCCAATGCCCAAATACATACTTTTGAAGCTACAGCACAGGTTAATCCGTTGTATAAACTGGGACCAAAGTTAGCCCCTGGTATGACTGAGCTGACCGGGGACAAAAACCTCACACCTCCAGGGAGCTGTGACTCTGAAGAGGACACAACAACGCTCTGTCTGCAGTCACGCAGGCAGAAGCAGCGGCAGATGTCTGGAGAGGGCCACGGCCATATCAGTAAGCAGGGGGCTTGGAAAGTGCACACTCAAATCGATTACATCCATTGCCTTGTGCCAGACTTACTTCAGATCACAGGTAACCCGTGTTACTGGGGTGTGATGGACCGCTATGAAGCAGAAGCACTTCTGGAGGGTAAACCCGAAGGCACTTTTTTGCTCAGGGATTCTGCACAAGAGGACTACCTCTTCTCTGTGAGCTTCCGTCGTTACAACCGATCTCTACACGCACGCATTGAGCAGTGGAATCACAACTTTAGTTTCGACGCCCACGATCCCTGTGTGTTTCACTCCTCCACGGTTACAGGGCTTCTGGAACACTACAAAGACCCTAGCTCTTGCATGTTCTTTGAACCGTTACTTACTGTATCTCTGAACAGGACTTTCCCCTTTAGTCTGCAGTATATCTGCCGGGCAGTAATCTGCAGGTGCACTACGTATGATGGAATTGATGACCTTCCTCTACCCTCAATGTTGCAAGACTTTCTCAAGGAGTATCACTATAAACAAAAAGTCAGGGTGCGATGGCTGGAGCGGGAACCTATCAAATCAAAGTAAAAAGAAATCAGAATAAGCTTCTAGAATATGCTTTTTTTTTGTGTGTTACAGTTTAACTGCAGCAAGCGCACCAACAACGTCTAGCTTTTCTGCAATATCCTATTTAAGCTGAGTGTTAGTATCCTGTCAGATGCTGCCTGCTGTTAATCAAACTAAGTTGTGATGCCTCTTGGAAACAATAAGCAGACACAATTCTGCACGTTTTTCACTAAGGCCTAATGAAAATATTTTTGCTAATTCCTAAATATTTTTGTTTCTCTTTTAGAGCTGTAGTAATTGGATGAAGAAACTATGAGGCATTTTCCATGGGGCATTCATGTAATGCTAAGAAAGGCTTTAGTAGAGGAGCATTTTTGCTAATATTTGAAATATTTTTATAAAATTATCTTCTTGGAAGCTCTCCACTACTCAAAGTACTGATCTAGCTCACAAACAAGTTCCTAAATACTAGCAAATTAAGACTATTTTCCTTTAATGAAGAACAGTTCATTAGAAGCAGTCCATTAAGAGTTAATGGTGCTTTCATGCTAACAGATGAATCATGCATTTCTCAGTGTATAAGGTTTCCTAATCATTAAGACTTGAATATGCCTGTTCAGTACTGTAATTCTATTTTAAACACTTGGAGATTTAAGTGGCATTGTTAGCATAAGTAATACTGTTTTGGACAGTTAAATACCTTCCAGTGTGAATTACTGATTCAGTGACAGGACAGGGGATTAGATTATTGCCATGAAACAAAAGGTGGTGGTTTTTCCTAAACCAGAATTTGGTGGCCTGACTGTAAGTAACTGACAGTGGAAGGTAATAGTGAAGAGAAAAAAAATGTTTAATTATTTAAAGTCGTCTGATATTTTTATGGAGAAAATTACAAGTGGTTGAATTATTATAACCAGAACACAAAATCTGACATATCTGAAATAAATGTCAGGTTTCAAAGGTACTGTTACACTTTATTTGTAAATATCTTTCCATTTGCGCTTTTAAAAATACCTTAAAGTAATATGCACTGATGATCGTTTCAACAGATTGCTTAGAAACAGGATTCTAAGTTCTGTTTGCTTATTTAATTGGAGATGGAACTGAGAATAGTTCTGTCTTGAATGGTTTTGCACTAAAATTTTATCGGAATGCCCTGACCCCTGTTTCATGTTTTGTACCAATTCCAAGTGCTCCCTAGTTTCTTTACCAGCTGCTACAGTGTGTTATTACTTACTTCTCTATGGCAGTGACCTGTGCGAGGTAGGGAACATTTTGGCTGCAAGTACAATAAACGTTATTCTTGTATGCTACACTAACCCTTCTCTTGATGTATTTTTCTGCTTGCTGTGCCTTGTTCTGGCTTTTTGTGCTAATAAAGTACAGTATGTTCAGTGTTATACTTGTATATCTGCTCTGTTTTTATATATTCACATAACTTGTAGCAGTTAACTGAATTTTTAGTAGTCTTTTCTTAGTACTTAGTATAGGTAACGCACAAACACTGTGCGGTTGAAGACCGGTTAGTCAGCACACCATAGTCCTGGGTTTTGTTATTTATCAGAAACCTGGCGGTGTACACCCTTCAATAATGTTTCTGTAGTCACTGCAAAGTAATGGACATGTCTGCAGGCATAGAGTGTTTTGCAGGTTTTTGTAATGTAAAGGATAAATGTGAAGCAGAAAGTATTCTAAAACTTTATCGATCCCCTTTAATGGTTGCTGAAGGTGTTTCAGCTTCTTATATTGGCAAACTGCTAAGTTTTTGATACTCCCCACTGCATAAGGAATGGTTATTTCTGTAAATTGACAGTACAGCAGTGGCATTTGTTCACTTTTAGACTATTTTAATAAATAGATGTATGTGCAAACTGGCCAAATGTCCTGTTTTTACCAAAGAATACTGTCAATTTATGTTGAGGTCTTTTTTTTTTCCGTAAAAAGAGTGGAGAGGTGCAATTTCTGTTCTATCTGATATTTATCCCAAGCTATGATAAACCAAAGTGTATTTGACAACTTCATCTGAACTTAATGTGTACGTTTATGTTGGTAGAGCTTAAAACCTTTACATCGATGGTGTCGTTGTTTTCCTTGAACTCACAATGCACCTGTAGGAGAATGATTTAAGTAATTTTTTGTAATGACTGGAACAGCACTACATGGAAGCTCATACTGCAAGGGGTTAATCTGAAGCACCCAGAAAGCACTTTAAAACATGTGTTTATATGCTTGTGGAAAATTTGTGATCCTGTTATGCATTCTTTGTAGTAGCTTATCTTTCATGTGTTAAAAAGACTTAAACTGTTACAATGGAACTTTGTTTAGAGTGTGTAAATACCAAGTTTATGTAAGTATGTGTACAAATGTACTAATAGTCACTTAAGTTTTGAATTGTGTGTGTCATTGGATATGCAACTCCTGGTTTCAAATCTGCTCGGAGCATAAAAAGCAGAAAAACAAAGTCACCAGCATGAAATTGCACCTAAGTGTACCTTCACTGTGTCGTTCTCACTGTTCCCTCAGTTGGATCTGAATTCCAGATGAGTTTACTTTAAATCTTGCTTTCAATATTACTATCGTGCAGTCAGCCTGCAGCTAAGCTTTGTCCCAGTGTGGGGACGTGTTTTTTGTTTACACCTGTTGCAGTTCCTTGTCATAAAGTAGCTGATGAGATTCTAGCTGTGACATTATCAATGTGGTCAGGAATACACGTTCATTTCATTTTTTTAATCATGTGGTGAAATCTTTGGAGAAGAAAAAAAAAAAAGAAAGAAATAAAAACCCCAAACCCTTATCTCAGAAAGTTTGCTCTTGCATTTGTGTAAATAATCTTTCTGGAGAGGATTTATTGCTCCCTTAAAGCACACAAAAAAAGGAATGATCTATTTCTATACAACTTCTTTAAAGCTTTGCTTCACTGAAATATACAGAATAACTTGCTAGTGTGGTTATGCTAAAAATAATCATGGTTTAATTTATACTAGTCTTGAGCGTTGATTAACTCGAGTTCCAGTAATTGAGTACATTTTCAGTTCTAAAGGCACTAAAACGTTGGTGTGTTGAGAATGCAATTCCTGCTTTCTGTTTGAGGAGTATACCTTAACCTTCTGATTTCATTCAGAATATTTTATACATGTCATCTTCAAAGATGTGTGCAAACCACTGATGGGATTCAATGTATGGTAGCATGATTCCAATCTCATCTGGTTACATGACAGATAAGTATTTGAGACTCAGTCTTGCAAAATGCTGTGTCAAGGTGATTATAGAAAGGGCTTACTCAGTAGACCTGTTCTGCAAAGAGTCTTACAAAGATCTTTGACCAGATTGGAAAAGAACAGGGGATGTGGGTAGTAAAATGCGTGAATTAAGATCTCGGAATACTCAGCACAACTTGATGTTTTTGTTCCTTAAAAATACACACGTCGTTATATTTTTGAAGGTTGGCAACAGCACCAGTTTACCAACATACGGAAATTGCAGTTTCCATATAACATGCTGTCTAGCATTGGAAAACTACTGTGTAAGTAAAACTATCAGTAATGCTCTGACATACAGCATGTGGAGTTTCTTACTCTGACTGGATCATTGTAGAACAGTTGCAATTTAAAAAATTAGGGCATAAAATCCAAATGTTTTTAGAAATCGATCTTTATGTCTCCATGGAGTTGGAGAGATGGAACTATACTGTGTTTTACCTACACATGAGGGTCTGTGGGTTGGGATACCTTATCAGCTTTGAAGGCGTAATTCTTCTGAAAATACTCTTAAAAAGTAGACACTTGTCCGGATATTACTTGTCAGAATTAGTCTTCATTTAAGAAAGTAAGTTATAAAGCTGTGGTTTGCATTTATGTACTTTGAATTTTGTGTATTTGAAGATCTGTTGCTCAAAAATTGATGGTCTTTAAATCGGAAGCATGCAGTCTTAGACCTGTGTGTGTATCCATAATATTTGACAAAGATGAATTTAAGCCCTTTCTGGATGTCCTCCTGGCAGTCACTCTCATCCGTAAGTCCGTATTTAACTTTAAAGTTCTGCACTACTTGGAAAAAAGCAACCATTCTGAATTTATCTGATGCAAACCAGGTTTATTTTACTCTCCATCAACTAGCCAAAATGTTTGCAGAATACTTTAAAGCTTGTCTCTGCTGCAGAGTTGCATTAAGACCAGACCTGTGAAATGACAACTTGCCAAGTACCAGAGAGATGAATATGTAGGGAGCATGTGAGGGTTTTCTGGTTTTTATATGAACTGCATTTTCTGTGATTCTTTCCAAAATAATATTTGTGTCCTTTGAAAATCATTCCTATTTAAAATTGAGGCTGAGTCTTGTTTTTCTAAAGTGTTGTGAAATGACCATGTATGTGCCAAGCATTACTCTGCAAGAATCTACATAGCCTATATATATATATATATATATATATATAAATAGAAGATTACTCTAAGCATGTGTGCATTCATGTTCTTATTTGAAGCTACCTGAAGTACACCAATATTGTGAGCATTAATACATTGGCATTCTAAAAATTCTCTTTGTGCTTGGCATACATTCCAAATAGAAGGACTGTTTTACTTGTAACTTAAGTTGTATTTATATATTAGAGCCAGTTGATTGGTGTGTGTTAAACATTTGTCTCCTGACTGTGACCGAAGGAGGCCTTCTGTTCGTAACTGTAGCAGACTGATGTAAAATCAGTTGGCATTTAAAGTGTTAACTCTTACAAATCATGGTAGAACACTACTCATTGCTCTCCCTTTTTGCAATATTGATGTACGAAGAATCATTGAGCTTGACTATGGACGTGTGTAGCAAAGGCAGCTGACTTAAAATGTCAGAATTGTAAGGTTTGGGGGTTTTTGGGTTTTTTCTTTAATTTTTTCAATTGAAAATGCTGGTGCTAAAGTTAGAAAAAGGCTTCGCATTTTCACAGCAAGGTGAATAAAGTAAATGCTTTGTAGTGAGCTAAAGAGCTCTTGAAATGTTTTTGAAGTCCTGTGTGTCCCATCCCTCCCCACCTCTGCCATTATGTCTTAATCGAGACTTTTAAAGACAAAAATAAGCACCTCTTGATGACTTAAACCTTACAGTCATCTAAAGACTGAAATCTGGTGCTTTTACTTAATGTTCCTTGCATGTTGTTATACAGACTTAAAAGTAGTTGATTTGAGAAGCAAATTCTGTTATTTCAATGAAGCATTGCCTTATTTTTATAAAACACTCAATTTACAAAACTTCTGTATCAATAGGATGTTAACCTGGTACTGTCTTCAACTCTCTTATTATCAAGGTAATTATTGTGTATTGGCTTTTCAAGCTGAATAAATGGTCACTTTGTAAATCTGCATTAAAGCTACAGCTGTTACCAGCTGGGTTTCTTTGGGCCAACACTATGTTTTTATGAGCTGAAGCTCCTGGTACTTGACCCCTTTTTTGATATTTTCCATACAAAAAAGAAACACGTAATTGGGCATGCGTGATGTAGCTAATGTTGCACATCTCCTTATGAAGCACATAGCTACTACTGACAAGCAGAAACAGATCTGTGCTTGCTCGTCTGGTGTAACCTCTCTTGATTTCTTAGCACTTATAAGGGTGGCAAGTTGGCAAGAAGGAAGCAGATTTGGGTTTTGTTCTTCTCTGAGCAGCTATTACATTGAACACAGTGTGTGCTTCCTGTGCAATTAGGTACATTAACTTTTTAGAGCACCAGGAATTTTAATAGCTGTTGGAGTACATGGAAGTAGTTGGCTGCTTTGTCACTTCTTGCTTTTGTACTTGTAGTTTTACGAAAGCACAAAGAGATATATTTATTAAAACTGAATCTATATAGTCACTAACTGTATAAGCACTGTTTTGTAATACCTTGATGGAGATAGGGTATTCCTACACAGTTGTATTTCAGCTGTTTTGAGAGAATGAACACTGTGGGCACAAATTAATTCAGATTGCACTATAAACTTTCTTACCAAAAGCCTTCATTCTTAAAAAAGAAATAAAATCCTATGTGATTCCTGCACAGAAAAACTGTAGTTTGGTGCCGTGCTCTTTGGTAGGTGTCCAAAAAAGCAGCACTCAGACGGTCCCCGGACCTTCTCCCGACATTCCAGCTGAAGGGGCCCTGGCAGGCCTGCCGGGTACTCGAGGAGTTGGCTGGCAAGTGTGCTGTGCCTGATGCCAGCACCTTGTGTAATGGCGCTGGCTCAGGTCTCCCTAGTTCAGATGGATTTTAACCCGCTGCAGCTTTAATGTTTCTTCACCCTGCCTAATTTGTCTTTGTTATCTGGTTGCCAAGCTGTCTCGCATCTTAATATAGTAAGAAAAGAATGTGATTTATGGCTACCCAGTCAGTGTATTAAGTAATAGATGGCTCTGTCTTAATAAATGGGGTTTAAGCTGTCAGAGTTGTTTTCTTTTTATATTTGTTTGAGAGCAAAAGAGTTGTCATTTTCAGGAGTTTGTTTTAAGTCTGTACCGTAAGTACATGCTTTTACAAATATTTAGTTGTCATGTGTGTCAGAGATAAGTAGTTAGATCAGAATAATCAGTTAGCTCCTGTTTATTTGGGTCCATTTCTGTCACATCTAAAGTACTTGAGTGAAGAGATCCAGAGACTGATGATTATCATCTTAAGAAGGTTTGCCACACTGGAATTCCAGCAAGCTCCTAAATTAGCAGGTTTTACTTAAATCTCAAGGGTTTTTTTCCCCCCGTTGTGGGCCAAGTGCATGGTTTCTGAGACATAACTGTATTCTGGAGCACAGCCCCCATGAGCACAAGCTGAAGGATCAGATGTATATATCATCTTGTAAAACAGTGAGTTTCTCCTTTGTGCCTTATGGGAGCAATTCCTACAGCAAATTAGTGCAGATTATGGCAACTGGGCAAAATGCTGCTGGATGTGAGGAGTTGTAGTGGGCACAGGAACAGCCATGTGACAAGCTGAAATAGTATTGTGGGCTGCTCTGTGCAACTATTTTAGGCTTAATCTGTTAATTATATGTTTTCTAGAGCATTGCTCCTAAAAATACATGTGGTCTAGGCACCTTTTGGAGTCTTTTATTTCTCATCACTTAGTGAACTAATAGAAAAACAAAACCCTGAAAACAAAAGAGTGGGGTTTTGAGTACCTTATATAGAGATTACCTTTGTAGTTTTAGCTTCATTGAAACATGCAGAAGGTTAATTGTCTTAAACTCTGCTAAAACAAATCCATAATTGATTAATAAACACAAGTTATGGGAATTGGCTTACCTTAGTGGTGTGGTTGATAAACAAAGTTCTAGTTCTGTTAAACTTAGGGCAGAGATCATCATTCATAATATTCTGTGATTAAGTATTTTGAGTGTTTAGGTAAGGAAAACGCAGGCACAATGATATTTCAAAATGGTTTCAAAACACCCAGGGGATCTGAAGCCAGGGTTTCTGGAATCAGTCTCTTCTGTGTCGTTTTCCCTAGAGGAGGGAATTTGAGTCTGTCTGAAAAAGCTGTTTGAGTTGTGACTTTGAAGGATGCCAGAAAATACGTGGGTATCTAGAATAGAATACACAGGTATATAGAGTAAATATGAGATGCCTTAGAATGAACATGCCTGGCTATCACTAGTGTAAGATGTGCTGAGGAGGATATATACCTCTAATGATTCTTGAGCTTTGAATTGTCCATATGAGCATTTATTTGGCTGCCCAGACCTAATGCTGAGAAGCAACACAGGAGTTTTCCGCACAATAGAGATTCCTGAAGTAATGTTCATGCTGCTTTTATCTATGAGATAATATTTATCTATGAGGTAAATGAATCTGTAAGAAGGGTTTGTGGTGTCTGAAGCAGCTGATGGTGTAAGGAGCATCAATATGGTTCCAGATGTGAGCTTCCCAGTAGTCAATGGGCTAGCTCAGGTATGGTTGGAGTAGCACTGATACGAACTGCTTGTGAGGCTGTTCTCACTTCATTCA
>JBCJKH010060223.1:11273-22217 GCA_039877255.1 Loriculus beryllinus | reverse complement strand
GAGCAGAGTAGAGGGGCAGGATCACCTCCTTCGACCTGCTGGTCACGCTCCTTTTGATGCGGCCCAGGATACGGTTGCTTTCTGAGCTACAAGTGCACACTGAAGCTGGCTCATGTTCATTTTCTCATCAACCACCGCCCCCAAGTCCTTCTCTGCAGGACTGCTCTGAATCTGTTTTCTGCCCAGTCTGTAGCTGTGCCTGGGATTGCTCCCACCCATGTGTAGGACCTTGCACTTGTCATGGTTAAACTTCATGAGCTTGGCATTGGCCGACCTCATAAGCATGTCAAGGTCCTGCCATGACATCCTTTAAAAAGAGTATACCTGGTTGTAAATTGTGGAAGGGACAACTTCATACCCAGACATTCAGCAGAGCTCCGCAGTCAATATGAATGGTTTCTAGAAGTTAAAGTGAGACATTTATAGTGTATATAATCAATACATGTTGCTTTGAGAATAACATAATGGTTCACCCTATTACTTTAGACACAGAACATGTCAGATGCATGACTTTGCATATGTCAGAACAAAGTCAGGACAAGTAAGAGTTTGATGTGTTACTAACTCCTCTTAAAAAACACTCTGTAAAATATACTGTCATAATGGAAAACTCATTCATCATTTCAAGTTTTCTGTGAGCCTGAGACATAGTCTGAGCCAAGACATTTTGAGCTGTACCCTTCAACTACTACAACTTTCTGAAACCAGACAGAATTCCAGTGGCTTAAAACAGTTTATCAGCTGGCCTTTTAATTCCAAAGTGTCAAATGTGAAATCTCAACAGTTCATGGAGAAAAAAATTGAATACTTCTCAGGCTGAACTGAATCATAATATGCTTATATTCAGTAATAAATTTTAAATGGTTTTACTGTAAAGAGTTCTTCAGGGTTATGTATGCTTTTGTACCTTACGAATTTCATATTAAACATTTCTTAATTTGGAATCCTACTTCATTTTCAGTAATAGAGCATAATCAGTCCATATTCTCTTTTGACAATACTATATTCATTTCATAAGCCTACAGGACACGCTTTCCCCTTTAATGTCACCTCCTCTCTGCTTCATTATTTCTTAGTTGTCACTTATATAACACACTGGCACAGCAAAGATGCTTCACTGTGGTGCCATGCCAACGCCAGCTGTATTCCATCCACCTGTATGCCCCTTGAGACTGTCTCTATTTGCAAAGAGCTGTTTCCCCTTGACTCAAAATTATGAAAGAATAGGAGGGAGGTTTGAAATAACATCAGCAATCTGACAGTTTCAGTTTTGCATTCTGGGAATTTGAATATATCCCATTAAAGCTTATTTGGCACAAGTTCAGAGTATATACATTGACAGTTAATTTACAGGGTTAACACTGTAATTTTATAAATGCAAGATTTCTTGTAATTATTCCTCCCAAACTGACATCTGATATTTCTGATAGACAAAGACAAGCAGTTGCTTCAAGAAAACATCAGTAGATAACATTTTGTAGGCAAAGGTACTCCAGAAGGAACTGGTCTATTTTTGGACCATTAACAGCCAGTCCAGGTTTCAAACGCTGAATTTTATTAGAGTGGAGTTTACTAAGTTTTCTAAATGAGCTATCTTAACCCACGTAATGAGCTCATAAAATGGCAAACTTTTCTCAATTCATTTTACAGGAGGCACAATTGATTACTTTATGACTTAGGACCCACAGTGGTCAAAACTTTGTCAAATTTGAGTCACACAGGTAATATGAAGAGAAGTTTGATTTTTACAGGTTTTTAGCATTGGAATGAATGGGAAAAATTAAGACTATTTGGTGAATAATGTATTTCAATAGGAGTGCCTATGTTCTAGGGAAATATTTCAATTTCAACCTGCATCTGATTTCTTACAGTGAAGCCTCCTCTTGCTTAAAAGGGTGAAAGACAGTTCAGTAACACTGAAAACTTACAGACTCTACAGATTATTAAAAATGCCTCCTGCATTGGCAAATTTGTATTCTGTTTAGGTTTCCATCAGAATCCAAGTGACAGGTGCTATGCAAGCAGCCACAGTAGTATTTTCTGTAAAATTCTTCTGCAGTGTATTAATAAGGAACATATACCTGGAATGAAGGGCAGAACGCTTTTGCAAAACAGATTGTGATAATAAATTAACCAGAAGCAAAATCATTGAACGATTTTTCTTGTTTTGAAAGAATGGAAGAGAAAGAAAACTAGTACCACTACCAGTATTACTACAGATTTTATCTACAAGTATTTTAATTAGTTAAACAATTTTAAAGGGAATGGTTTGCCTAACTTACTTGTATTTAAAACAATACCTTTCCTGCTAAAATTACAGTTTTATTACGGTATTTCGTACTTGAACCATGTTTTCAGTTCTTAAAACTCACTGATAAGAGGGGATGAAAAAAGCAAGCTTTTGAACAAGTAAAAAACCTCTTAGAGGATGCTTACAGAAACACAATTATTTTAGAGGAGACAGATTATAGGTTTGTAACAGTATATACCTCTTTCTAGATCTGTTGGTGAGACATTTGAATCCTAGCAGAAAAATAAAAGCCCTTTCTGTTGAAAGCAGTGGGATTCACCTATATGCTTTTAGTGAGAGTTAGTATTAAAGGTCTGGGAGTTTGAACCTACACAAAGCTCTTAACATTACACAACAAAAAGATTTCGCTTGAGTTTTTCAGAAAGTAACCTTTGGCAGTGATTTAAAGCCTCCTGGGTTTTTTAAGCTTATTTTATACAACTCTTGAAAATATTACTTTTTTTTAATACCATAGTCTTGAAATAAAATATTCTTAAACATGTTTATCGCATTGTAAAGTATTTTACCAAACACATTTCAGAGCAGGACACTCCTAGTGCTGGATGATTTTTCCTTTTAACTATGTTCACTACTTTGCTGCTCTGGGATTCATTCAGCAGATGTCAGATTTTTCTAAGCATCCCTTGCCTGGTCCACTTCCGGGTGAAGTCACGAGCCAGGGTTACAGTTCCCTGGAAGACTGGCTATTGGCACTCATAGTAGTAATTAGTGGCCCTAGAAGTTTGGGTCTTTATTTCATGAGACACTGCTTTTGCTCAAGGCTGTTCTTCTCAGAACTTCACACTCAACAGGAATTTTAATTTATAGTTTAACCTTTCAGGACAATGAAGTACATACAGCACAATATTTTGCTGAAGAATTTCTTTACCAATGTTTTAAATCAGAAACTCATATATTGCTATTGCAGTTGCCTTATGTGTTACTAGGGCAAACGAAATCGTTGAAAAGACAGAAAGATATTTTTGCTATGGTTTTCATTTTTCCAAGTTCAGATGATGCATGCAAAAATGACATCAATAATATTTCTCATAGAGCTGAGGGTGACAGTGGAGCTTGAGAGGGTCATTTAATAGACAGAGAGAAATAATTTCTCAAATATTCAAATGCTCTGAAGAGAGATTTAGGGGATCAGAAGATCTATGGGCTTCAGAATCCTCTATTCAGGAAAGAAATGTAGTGCCTCAGAAAAAATGCTTCCAGGACAGAATCCATCCACTTTCACCTTCTTGGGCAACACACATATTAAGCCTTTCATAGTTATAAATCTTTCCATGTTGCTTTAGTAGTTCACTTGCATATTCTTTCTCATGTACATTTTCATTTTAATAACTGAGCATGGCTTAACTACATAAGACAATATTCCTAGTTGCTGCAAGTAACTCACAATAAAGCAGATACTCAGGAAGCATCAAGTATTTGCTGAAAAACACCCATTACAGCAGTGGGTTCAGTCCTAAAGGTATTATCAGCTTTTCCCTGATAATGCATGCAAAAACTAGCACCGACTTTATGGAATCTGATGGATTTAGACTTGACTCCTGATGGGAATAAAGAAGCTGTTAGGAGGCTGTAATGAGAAAAAGCAAACTTAAAAAAATTGAGGACTGGAATATAAGCAATCATCTGCATCCCAGCTTTGCCTCAGGCGACTGAGACCTGTCTTTTCTAGGTATACAGACAAAGAAAGTGTCAGTGTTATCCACACGCAAGCCTAGGAGAATTAAAGATTAGTGTCTGAGATTTGATATAGACTAAAGCAAAACAACCTGATACAGATTTAAAAAAAAAAAATAAAAGCCACCTTACTTGGCTGCATCTTCTTTCTATTCTTTTTCTATCGTAACAGAAGTACAATTACAATGTAATATTTGTATCACATGAAGGGAATAAAAAGCAGGAAATAAAAAAAATAATATTTTTCTTTAAAGTTCAGAGCAGATCCAGGTAGTCTGAAAATATACAGAATACATGCAGTATTTACAAGCTTGTTAAAAATCCTTCCATTGCCTTCTAAATGGCCGATGGAAAACCAACTCAGAATTAGATAGCATATCCTTTTGGTCTCTCTACTCTAAAAAAATCTTCTTTTAACCATTCTAGCACCTCTGAAATTTTATACTGCAGCAACCCTTTATTGTACCTGTGTGAAAAATTTTTGAAATTGTAAAGTAATTTTCTATTTCTTCTATCTGCTTTCTATGATTCTTTTCCTATACAGTGTCTGTTACAGAATTCTGACATTATCTCCGGTAGTTACTATGATAAGCAGCAACATTTGGGCCTGCCAGTCTTCAAAATCTGTACGTGGGCTACTGCCTGCAGGTATATTAACCTCAAATTTTTGAACTCTGTAGTACTGCTTGCCTCCATTGGGTATTTTGTTGCTTTCTTTCTGTGTTTCTTTGATCAAAAATGGATTTTCAGCTCAATGTTGTTGTCATTAAGTTTGTTACCTTTTTCCCCTTGTATAGTGTAGATCTGCTTTGTATGTGGCATTTTGAACTAACAAAATACAACACTGGAAAAATAGGCTGCGATGGAAATACTCCCTCAGAGAAGAAAGAATGCATCGCATGGCATTCATGTACCTTTTACTGCAGATATAATGAATCCATAACAGCAACCTCTTCTTCACCCACCAAACAGCTAGGTAGCTGCAATTTACAAGCAATGGATTGATTTTAGCAAGAAAGTGTCAACTGACACAGGAAATGTTCACTGCTGTGTCTACAGAGTTGCTGGGAATTTTCTGTATAAACTGGGTAAGACCTCATGTAAATATCCAGCTGAGGATTTAGCAGATGGTCTCTGGGCACAATATGTGAACACAGTTCTGTATTGCTCCCTAATATTATGTTCACCTAATGTTAAACATAAACACGTGGGTAAGCATTTCATCAGTATTTGGACCCAAAATAATTATATTCTTCTGAAATAAGATAGCTCTTTTTCAAGATTGTTTGAAAATGTTTAGTCATGAATCATGTCTATGGTACATGTACTTAAAACAACGTTATAGCAACAATGACCTTTCTAGCAAGCTCTGAAGGATGTATTGAATTATTTTTAGAACATTATCAGTTCTGTTAAACTGGACAGTTCTGTTTCGCATGGAATGTGCCAACAGCATGCACACCTTCCATATGCTTGAATATTATTTAATTGTGAGATTAAAAACTAAATCATCCAGACATCCTTTGTCACCACTCTGAGCAGCTGAACACTGTAGAGTGAATATGCATGTAAATCTGATCTACCAAAATCTCCCTTTAGTCCCTTCATCTGACTTTCAGAATTCACTAACAAACTTATCACCAGGCCCAAATGGTCTCATAACAGTAGTGAAGTGTCAACTCATGCTTAATTTTACACATCTAAATGTTCAACAAAGGCATAAAGCAAAATCACATATACAGTTATTTAATGACTAGCAACATAAACAACCCTGTCATCAAAGCAATCTTGTTTGCTAAGAATAAACAGCTGGCAAGCAGGGCACTTTTCATTGATTCACTTCTCAAGATAGCCCTTTGATAGCTGATTCCTAGCTTCCTTAAGGTACTGGCACAACTGTCGAGTTCCGTGTAGTTAACAAAGCTTTCCTTGTTTTGTATCCAGTTCATCCCAGGTGGGTTCAGTGACAGAGCTGAAGGCTAGAGATGCAGCTTCTGAACACACCACTCTGTTCCTTTCTAGTTTAAAAGCTCTTTCAATCTGCATGACTGTTCTGATCGTTATGCTACAGGGAGAGAAAACTGGACCAGGGAGATTCTAACGTGATAGAAGAATCTATACCTAGAAAATACTATGATATTTCTCTAAATACTTGCTTGCTAATTCCCATCTGTGCTGCTCCTAAAATACATTCAAACTCCTTCTCTTGATGTATAGAGACTGATAAAAATGATACATCACTCAGGCATACATACACTATTCCAGCATCAGCTGCACTGTTTGTGATAAGAACCAAAAAAGATTACGTTTATCATAAAACTCTCCCAAGCTGCACTGATCTAATAATTATGAAAATTGCATGACATTCCTACAAACCTGGTTTCTTAAATTCAGATGAAGCAGTCTAAGGTACAAATATGCATGCATGCAATATGCATACACACAGAAGAGCAAACAAAAGCAAGGCACAATTTCTTTAGATCTGAAGGTATAAAACAACTTTAATATTGAAATAAACTCTAAATTTTGGTTTCTTTTAAGAGAGATCTTGTTAAACATTTCTGAACTGTCACAGGCAAAAGAGAAAAAAGTAAAAGAAAAATGATATAAGAAAGTAGTAAGGCAGTGAAATTTTTTTTTTTTTTTTTTTTTTTTAAGAATCCTTGATAGCAAATATGCCTGACAAAGGAAGGTTTCAGGGATAATCTCAAAGCTTTGTAAGCTCTTCACTGCTCTCAGTGCAGGTCAGCTTAAGAACATAGGAATCAGAAGAGAAATCAGTAGATGTTTGCCAGTAAAGTCTGCATAATATCATGAAATAGGTTATTATAATATTGGAAAACATTATGCAAAGCTTTAAATTACCAGAGTCACAGTCAGTATGAAGGAGAACATAATGTCATGCAAGTGTGTAACAAATAGTAATGAAAAAATCAGATTAATAATATTACCTACCCAGGGGGATGGTTACAGACCTGACTTAGGGCCCAAGAAGGATGCAGGACTAAAATACTACATAAACCTGTTTTCAGTGAAGCAAACTGAGATTGAGATGCTTCTATGGTAACTTTTCAAAATTACTGTTTTTACTGACTGGACCTACTACACCTCAGTGGAAGGAGTTTTGTCTAGTGTCTGCTTTTGGATGAACACACAAAAAATACATTTCCTGCCTTAATATTTTCCTTATAAATGTATTTTGCACATGTACTCCATCCTTCCTAATTAATACTCAATTAAAAGCAATTTAAAAACTTTATTTTTAGATCAGTGAGACTGACATTGTTCTGGCAGAATTTGCACTCATATTTGTCAAAGTTCAGAATATTTCAAAGACAGCAGATTTCACTTACTAAGAAACTAACTGAGCTAGGTGATACAGAGGTTTCTACAAAGAACGTTTCCTCTTAAAGTGTAACCCACAGTATGAACTTCAATGTTACTTGAAGTAACACCTACTATTCAGTTGGAACTTGACTAGTACAAGTTTTACTTACTTACTTCTCACTGCGCAGTTAGTGTGAGGGAAAAAAATAAGATACTTTCTCATAGCTATTATGACATGGCATGTTTGTGAACAATTTCTACAGCCCTGGGCTTGAGCAGAAACTCCAAGCTCATAATATGTACTTTATCAATACTCACCACAGTAATTGGGTAATAGTATTTGTGGATCTAAGCTGGTACAAAGCAAACTATTTCTGGATTAATAACAGAGATTGAGGACTTGTATCAGTATGAAAAAAACCAACTATTTAGGGTCTTGCCTCTTACTGAGGAGGATTTGGGCTATTTAAACACATAAATCTTTTATTTCTTAAAAACCCCTCATCTTTTGATTTTCAAAATTCTTTACCAACTTCACTAGAGATTCCAAAAGCCTGCTCCCCAAGACCTTTGTCAATAATCAAAGTAAGAGCAACTAAGACAGAAGTGGTTCATCCAAGAGAACTGCAAAATTCTGTCATGTTGCTGAACTCCTGTATTTTTCAAAAAAATAAAAGGAAGCTAATTTGAGTTGATGAAATAAGAAAGGAAAAATGAAAAATTTATGTCCCTATATCAAGTTTAACTTTATAGTGGAATAGGACTGAAGCATTGAGTCCTGAGTACCAATAAGCGTCATACCCTTTCTGTGACAGTTATGTAGAATAATTTTCTCAACAAATTAACATTAATTCATTGTCTAAACATCAGGTTTATTCACTATTTCAGCACTTTATATCAAAGTAATAATTTAGTTTGCCTAAAAATCATTCTGTTTTGAATTTGTTGGTTTGATTTTTATTGGAATTCCCTTTCTTTTGTTCTAGAGGGAAAAATAGTAAATTAGTTCCCATTTTACCTCCTGAAAAGCATTTATTGCATCAAAACTCTCTAAGCCTTTGTATTTATCTCCAGATCTATGCCAAATAAGCCTAGTATTTTGCACATTTTTCTCAGCTTTTTCAATGATAGGAATCTCTGAAAACTAAATGTTTTTATGGGCTTTTTTCCAGTTGCTTCTTATATGTAACAAACATTGGCATTCTTATCAGAACTCCAATAATTTTAGCAGAAAACTTAACTTGCCCAGCATTTCTTATAAGAGGATAAACAGGTACTATTGTGCGGTGGAGACTATAAATAATAAATAATACACTTTGTGAAAAGTAAAATCTGTAACACTTTCATAAGCATGTGTATATAGTAACATGCCAGAGAAAGAAGAAAGGAACCAACCTCCCAGCTACAGGCAAGGTAGGAAAGAAGGGGAATATGAGAACGGCTGTAAAATAAAATAAAACCAGAAAAAAGAAAAAATAAACCACAGGAAAACATTTGCTTTCAAAGAGCAGGAACAGAGATTCAAGAAAGAAAACCTCATATCATCACTAGAAACTCAGTTGTCACTTTTGTTTTAACAACCATAGATTCTAAATAGTTAAAAGCCATCATCAGATGAATTCATGCACCCTAGAAGAAACAATCTGTAACCTGGGAATATAAAGCTTCTAAAAGTTATCAACCCACCTTGTATACATTTTTACTGAAAGACAAAAATGAAAATAGAAAATAAATATACTTCAGAATTCTTCCTAAAAAAATTCTGTTCTTTCTATACAAATATTGAATTAAATCCTGGACAGGTATAGGTAGATGTGCCTGTAGCTTCTTCTACATTCATGTCAAAACACTTTAACCAATCTGATATGTAATTCATAGAATCATAGAATAGAATCATAGAATAGTTAAGGTTGGAAAAGACCTTAAGATGATCTAGTTTAACTAAGGACCCAAGCAACACATGTAGAAAAGAAACAAATGCTGTTTAGTCTTTTCTTTCCTTCAAACAAAACTTGTCTAGGAAATTAGAATTAAGTTTAGTTTCATAAAATTTAAAGCACGTAAGCATTTTCTGTGGATTTTGGTTTATGAAAAGGATGAATGCATTCAGCTATTTTTATTAATCTCCTCAGTCATGTTTGTGTAAGTTCATATAGCAAAAAAAGAACCCAGAACCCTTCCATTTGGGCATGCTAGTACAAATTTTAAAAAACTGCGTTGACATAACAAAAAAATTGTAATGTAACTGTAAGAACATCAGCTAGAAGATTGCTCCATTATCACTAACAGTTTAGCACTCTGCATTTCATGTACATTATCTGCAATAGCAAACAACTGTGTTCTTTAACAGTTCAGAATTTATATTTTCCTATAATAGCCACAAAGTACTTTCACAGACTAACGGCTCAGATTTTCTGGAGAGTAACTATTTCAAATTAGGTGCTGAAAACATATAGCTTTGTATGCTTCCAAAAGTGTGCCCTAAATGTAGCTGTACTAGGCCCTATGATGAAGAAACCATCTCCTACTTAAGCAGACAATCAACACTGAAGCTATTGGATTTGAGAGATGAACCTTTAGTGCTTTTCCAATGACGCATTGCACAACAGGGTAAATCAAGCAAACTCTTTTTTGTTGCTCACTTACTTTTTATTTTTTGCACCTTTTTATAGAACCTAATGTGATTCTACGGACTGTATCTCAAAAAAAAGACAGTTAGGATTAGCACTACTATTTATCAATCATTTTCCAATTTACATGCGCTTTTAATCTCTAAATGCTGTTACCAACCAAAAAACCAAACAACCCCACCCAAAAACACAACCAAAAACATTCTTTAGAAAAGAGTTCTGAAGAGTAAAATATGATATTTAGAAAATTAATCAAATCTAAAAGAGAAACTTTTATCCATTTAGTTTCCTGCTTTTCTGTGCAGATCCTCCAATGAAACTAAAGTAAGTACACAACTTCCACGACAGAAGGAACTGTATTCAGCTGGATGTACATAAGAATACCTTGACACTGGGACTCCTAAAAGGTAAATTCTTCAGATGAACAAAGGAGGTATAATGAACAATACAGCCCATAAGTTAAACATTTTTCTATTCATAACTTCATATTCATAGCTCAAGATCTGAAACATTAGTACTTTTAACTATTGTTTAATGTTTAAATTAATTTTGATTAGTTAGAATAATTTTCTGTTGACTCATTCCTAGTGTCTCTAATATTAAACCTCATTATTTTTTATGGTAAATAAATGCCAATAGAAATGAGAGAACCCAAATGAGATCATATGAAATCACTTTATTAAGTATGTGTAAAAATTAAGTATTTTTAAATAGACATGAATAACCTGAGATGCAAACTCAGATTTTGATCATGTATTATAAGTGCAAGGTCCTACACCTGCGTTGGAGCAATCCCACGCACAGCTACAGATTGGGCAGAGAAAAGATTCAAAGCAGCCCTGAGGTGAAGCACTTGGCAGTGTTGGTCAATGAGAAAATGAACATGATCCGGCTTCAGTGTGTGCTTGCAGTCCAGAAAGCAACCGTATCCTGGGCTGCATCAAAAGGAGCGTGACCGGCAGGTCGAAAGAGGTGATCCTGCCCCTCTACTCTGCTCTCGTG
>JBCJKH010060223.1:0-10923 GCA_039877255.1 Loriculus beryllinus | reverse complement strand
GTCCCTGCCCATGGCAGGGGGTTTGGAACTAGATGATTTTAAGGTCCTTTCCAACCCTAACTATTCTATGATTCTATTTCAAGATGTCCTCTAGGATTCTGTACCATGTACACACCGTAGAAGGCAAGAGTTGTGGATATCTGTATGTACCAGAGGAAATACACTGCTTTGTGCTGTCCATGAAATAGCATGCACTGTTTTATATTAAGTTCCCTATCTCCCTTGGGAACAAGAGTAATTACATGCTAATTTATTTTAATGCTTCCATATTATCAGCTGATAATCATGCAATTAACTGAAGTCACCACCAAGAAGTGTGAAGAGGTCAGAGAATCAGAACATATTCATGTAAGTAAGGAGATATTTAAATCAATGGGTTATTTTAACAAAAGCCAATAGAGAGATTTAAGGGGTGGTATAATAATGATATAGGCTGACATCAAAATTAGACTGTAAAAGGACACAAAACACTGTAGAGATGATGTTCATAAAGTAAGAAAACTAACCAGAAATGAGAAGAAAAAAACCTCAAACCATCAAACCACCTAAACTACAGTGGTACCAGTAAAACTTCAATACATCAGATGAAAACCAAAATATGGTCGAAAAGTGTGAGAAATGTGATTATCCAAATCATGGAGAATTGACAGAAAAATCTACATGAGAAAGATCATTTTTCTTGTACTTATGCCCATCAAGATAATATTCTTTATGAGACATTAACAAGAAAAGTGTTAAGAGAAATTGGTAATGCAATATTGATCAGCTGAAAACTTCATTTGAAACCTGGAAGTATGGCTGTCCATGTTGCTCACAAGAGCTAAGTAAACACTGATGAATATCACTTCTTTTTGTAACTTGTGTTTGAATCACACAGATTCCTTGAATATGCACAGATGAAGAATTATGTGTCTTGTTTGCCTATTGCAAACATTTGACATTTCAAATTCAGGCAGTGTTGGTTAGCTTTGATTAGATACATGAATTACACAGGATGTTTGCTCTTTGATTGGAGCCCTTAAAAATCAGGTTTTCAGGATGAATATTTACATGTACAAGCTCAGAATTTGATCATTATGAGTATCTTCTAACAGTCCAAGAACACTGCTAATTTTCTAAACCATTTTTGCCTCCAAATTCTTGTGCTTAGCATGTATAGAGAGGGAACACAAAAAAAAAATAAGCCCCAAAAACCAGTATGAGCTTTGTCAAACCAAGTCAATGCAAGTGCTTATGGTGGCCTTATATGACATTATAAAATTATAAGGAAAATGCTTTTTGAAAGTATTGAAGCAATTCAAGTAGCAAGAGTACTTAGAAAAAACAATTGCAACACATGATCTGAAATCAACTAAGCCTTCTAAAACTACCTCATTTAAAATTCTGAGTATTTTTTGTCTTTCTTGTGTGCTGTTCCGCATAGAATCTCTATTTCGATTTCCAGACAAACTTCAACTATCCATATTTCAAAATTGAAAGATTTGTATTTCTGGAATTTAAGAATAGTTTTAGCTTCTTAATTATTCTGCACATGAAAATATTCAAAATGCCTATTATGGAGGAAATAGCCAAGATGCAAGACTTTTAGAATTTGAGTTTAGGAAGCATTATGCACAGAAAGAATAGGGTGTATCGAGGAAAAAAAAAAGTAAATGGAATAGCATAATGAAAGAGAAAGACCTGATCAGATATAAACATCAACAGAAACCTTTGAGATGGAAGTGATAGCTAGAAATCAAATCAGATTTAAAATTGCATGACAGAGGATCAAAAAATACCAATCAAGAAGGATCACTTAATAGCTTCAAATGTCACTGAAAGATCCAGCTAGATGAAAAGCAGTATCAGCTAGAATTAGTCAAAGCAGATTTGTTGGGAACTTAAAAATGAAATATAATTTTTGATATATGATACTAATTAAACCCCAACATTTTTCACAAAATGACTTTTGTGTTGGACCTTTCATACTATCCTTAATACTACACACGAATTTTCAGTAGCAGTTCTCAATGAAATTAATGAAGTTAACAAATAGTATGTGGAAGTATCATCTTTTTAAGGAAAAACGTTGCAATTACTGTGAAGACTAGCCTGCTTACAAAGACGGTCCCTAAGTATTTTTGAGCTAAAACATGTTTCCTCTTCACAGAAATTGTATGATGGTTCACCAAGCGCTTTTATTTGAAATTTAGTATATATGTAGAGGCAAAAAATTTACCAGTTGTGTATTTAAAATTTGAAAGTGTCTTCAGATAATTTTCAAAGTTGTTCTTTAATATGTGCAAATATTGTAATGTTCTTTAAGCTTTTTCTTTCTTTCCTTTTAATGAAAGGATATTCAGCTGACATGTCTCTGGTCAAGCAAATGCAGGAAATAGTATTTTTGGATTTATTAATCAGTGTTCTTGAATCTTAAATATAGTTGTTATTATTAAGTATCCATCTAGGGAAGAGGAAAGATAGTTAAAATATTCAGTAACATTAATTTATATGTAGCTTTTCTGGCAGTGTTTTGTGTAAATGTAAAGAATTAATACCTTGAAAACGATGCTATCATAGTAAAAAGAGATGGGGTTAGGCATTTGCTATATGCTTAAACGAAGATAAATTTTCCAGGTTCATTTGCAAAATGCATCTTTATCCATATTGTCTAACTGCTAAAGCAAAACCTTTTTTACTTTCATATGGTATTATTGTTCCACTTTTAATTATTTTTGGTTTTATATGCATGCATACTGGGTAAGAATGTAACACAAATGTCTAGTCAGAGTAATTAATCTTCAGTTACAGCAGAAATCCAATTGAAGCGCTTGCGACATTTACATTAATACCAAATGAGTTCATGGTGATTAATACTGTTTAAAAGATATCAGAGGAACTAGTATTGATTAGGCAATTATTTTGATGCAGTGAAATTTACTGTAATTTTTATCAACTTCGGTTTTTGAACAATTTCTGTGCGCATCAAGTCTCAGCATTGTCTAATATAGGAGTCATGACTGAGATACAAAATATACCTTCTATGACCATACAGGACAACTTTTTCCCAACTTAGAAGACTGCTAAGTAACTGTTTTCATAGTATGTTGTTTTTTTGTTTTTTTTTTTTTTTTTCTGAGACCGGTTTCAGCAAAAATTAGTATCCTCAAAGCAAGTTCATCTAGCTAGTTCTCAAGGGGGATTAATATGAAATCCAAAGACTATTTGTGTTAATAAGGAAAGAAATTGGCTCTTAGCCAGCATGCCACATTCTTGACCATCTAGGCCTTCTTTATTGATTAGTCTGTTGGAGTCTACTGCAACATCTCCCTGATGATTAGGTAAAATAAGCAAAACCAAATGGTGAAACCTGTTTGCCACAAACTTTTCAAATGGGAGAAAGAGTAAAAAAAAAAAAAAATTCCCTAAGGGCATGGATACAATTTGACTTTTCCTTCATAATGTAATGAATAAATTTAAAGTTAACACAACAGTCTGGATCTAAGCTACCTGGATTATTGCTCTGTACCCTGTTGGCTCAGATAAGGGATAAACCTTGGAAGAATACAGGCATTGTAAAATAAGTGTCCTAATCAATCTGTGGTTTCTCTCACTGTGTGTGCACTGGGAGGAAGACTAGAGAAATTGTATTCTCTGCCACCAATTTTCCTTTCAGAAGACAAACAATCTTAATGTTTTTGAGAATTCTACCTCACTGTAGGTACCAAACCAAAAAAAACTAAACAGGAAACCACCAAAATTACAGCAAGTCATGAATTCAGAGAAAGGTCCAAGACAAGAAATGCACTCAGTTAGTATTGCAGCTGTTTTACTGCATGAGTGATATGACCAATCTCCCATCCAGTCACTTAGCTTGCACCAATAAAATGCTGAGATAATAACTACCATTAATTATTTAAGAGTGGTTCAAAGCTGCTTCAGGGAGCCTTGGACTTTATGTCAGGAAACATTCTTCACAGAGAAAGTGGTCAAACACTAGAACAGGCTCCCTAGAGAGGTGGTCAATGCCCTAAGGCATTGGTAGTTTAGAGTTATTTGGACAGTGCCCTTAATATAATCTAACTTCTGGTCAGCCCTACTTGGACTAGATAATCATTGTAGGTCCTTTCCAACTTAAATCCCTTAATAACACAAACAAACAAACAAAACCCCCCAAAAAACCAAAATCAATCAAACAAACAAACCAATAAAAAACAAACAAAACAAAAAACCCCCACAAACTAGTCATAACTGAGAATCTCTTTAATTGAACACCTTCTGGCAGGGCCCTCCGATTATACTGTTTGCCCTGACTCTTTAGCACCACCAGCTCTGCCCTGCTTGCACAGGTAGGAGCTGTGCCTGTGAGGCTGGCACAGTCTCACCTGTGCTGCCCAACTCTCAGCCCCAGTTCACCTTCTCTTTTGGACCAGATCCAGCCTGCCATTTGCTGACACCTTTCTTTGCTATAAATTTGAAATTCTGTAGCAGTGGTAGAAAAGACCATATTCTGTTGCCCTCTATAAAGCTCAGAAAACACAGATCTTTTAAATATTACCACTAAATGTTGAAATAAACCAAAATCATCACCTGGAGTATCATTACTGCAACAGCACAGGGATTACAGCAGATACTTGTGGCATCACAGCTACAATAAAATTATCAGTAATTATCTACTCTTTTTGCAACACAAATATAGTCACCCCAATCTAATCAAGAGTAAATAAATTGACTAATATTTAAGTAAGATATAGACATTAAGTTTAAGCAACCAAACAAGGAGAAACTAGTCTTATTCCTCAGACGGTGCTCTCAGGAACGTACAACTTTAAGTTACAACATGCAGATAAAAAAACAAAACAAAACAAAACCCTGGAAGAAATTAACATATGATTTCTGTATTCACAAAAAGTATCACTATAGTCATAGTCTCAGAAAATAATCTTCCCAGAAGTTATGCAGTATTACAAAACATAAAAAGGACACAAGCAATCTTACAATCGCATCATAAGACGGAGAACGTCTAGAGGAATGTTAACCTGATCCTCTGACTACACAATAGGGCAGATCATGAGAAGACACAGACTGGTAGCCATACAAACATAATTTTATACCAATAAATTAAACTGTCTTTAAAAAATGAAATAAAGCATTTATGCAGACTTTGATCTATTTAAAATAAATATAAATGGTGCTTTCATGTAGGCATATAAAATTTAGTCTTCTTAAGAACACTGAAGGCAGAATAAAGGACTTGAAGTAATGCAGCTTTAAAGCATTCCCTCAATGATAGTCCAAACCCACATTCAGATAGAGAGGCCCACTGCTCACTTTTCCTAAGAACTAAAGTCGCTGAAGTCACTCGAGGGAAATTACTCTTTGTGGAAAATACCTGATCTCAGAGATGAGTGACTCAAAGGGAACTCTCAAAGCATCGTCACAACCACCAAAGTGCCTGCCTTGGACTGTTGGGTTAAAGCTGTTGAGCACAGCAGGGGCTCCACAGCAACTACGTTGCTAGTATTGCAGGTATCCTGCTGGGAGCAGGGAGTTTGATATGAGTGAGTGCAAGACCTCAGCTCAGGCAATTATCTTTTGGCAGCTCAGCCTGGATACAGCTGGGCTGAGCATGATCCCAGCCAGCACAGGTGGTTGGAAATGGAAGGGGGAGAATCTTAAACCAGTGTCTAAAACTTCACCAGCACCTGCATAAAATTTGAGTATCATGGTAGATCTGATTTTAAGTGTTAATATTAGAAATATTCATAGATGAAGGAAACTACTCCTAAGAAGACTTCATCCTTCACTATTATGAGAAAAAAACTGCATGTGTCAAGGCACTAACATCCTGAAGTTACTGTTGCATGGAGGCCTATCCTATATTTCTAGCATGGCTAAGGTTATGCACTCTGGGGAAACACAAAACAAAAACAAACAATGAAACCCTTCAACAGGACAATTTTTTTTTTTCTCTAAGTTTCCTGTCTCATCTAAGTCTTTGTGCATTAAGTACTATATAAGTACTCTACATAATAATTGATATTATATCATAAATTCAGTTTAAATACTAAGCTCTAGCAGAACCCAGGCAGAGTTCCATATTCCAGCTGGTCATTGACATAAACAGCTGCATCCCCTCCCTTTCTGCCTGGCCTGACTTTCCTAAAAAGCCCATAACCTTCCATTCCAACACTCCAGTCATAGGAGACATCCCACCATATTTCCATGATGCCAATGATATATCCCTGCAAATGTGCACACATCTCTAATGCCTCCTGTTTATTCCCCATACTATGTGTCTGTGCAGAGGCATCTGAACCAAGCTTTGAATAAGGCTGACTCCTTGTCTGGAGCAGGTCTGCATCTCTCTGGACATTCATTACAGGTGCTGATATCTGACTTGTAGGATTGGGATGGATTGATGCCTCCCTCCCCTAGCAAGCCTAGTTTAAAGCTGCCTTGACCAACCTGGCAAGTCTCTGACCAAAGCAGCTCTTTCCATTCTTTGTCAGGCAGGCCCTGTCAGCCTCCATAAACCCAGCTTCCCAATGCAAATCCCACAGTCTAAGTAACCAAAACCCTGACTATGGCACCAACCCTCTAACCGCTTGCTAATCTGCCAGATTCAACTAACCATTTTGGTGTCCTCTCCTTTACCTGGAGGATTGATGAAAAAGCTATCTGAGGTCCAGAGGCCTTAACCACCTTTCCCAGAGCTCTGTAGTCTTAATTCGTCCCAGACTGCTGCTGGCTATATCACTGGTATCCAAATAGAGCACTAAAATCAGATGATAGTCAATGGGACTTACTAGACCCGGCAGCCTCTCAGCAACATCTCTGATCTGAACTCCTGGTAGGCAACACACATCCCGCAAGAGTATGTCAGGCTGACAGATGGGTGCCTCTGCACCTTTCGAAGTAGAGTCTCCTACTAATATCACCTGATGCTTTTTCTTGGATGCACTAGTTATCCTCTTTTATTGGTGTGGCAACTGGTTGCTCATCCATTGGGGTGGTTGCTACCTCATTAGCTCCCTCTCAGCAGAGCTGTGAAGCAGTTCTGGGTGCAGGCATCAGGTACTGAAGGAAGTCCCTTGCTTTTATTTGTCCACTTCCTTCTCCTTTTGTTTTCTTTGCGTGAGAAATTTCTAACCTCCTGAATTAATACCCTCCTTCCTTTTTGGGTGTGCTACGGGGATGCCTCTAGCCTCTGCACAGTGGCCTGCAGATATCTCACAGTTTGAGCTTGGAGCCAGCAATCCAGCTCCCTCACATCTTCCCTGCTTCCCATTTAGTCTTTTGACCACCTGCTGCAGGAGGTTCTACATCAGGGTGCAGCACATACTGCTCGGTCTACCATTTATTCTTGTCTCAAGAGAATTGTCGAGGCACTTCCTACAGTATGAGGTCTGCACTGTAGCCCTCTCTATCAGCTCCAGCTGAATGAAGACAGTAACCACGGCAGACTTCCCAGACAGGGCCAGAGCCCTGAAGTGAGAGCGTACAACACCGTTTGTCCTGCCCGCACACACTGCTGTGCTGCACACATGTTGATGGGTCACGGTCCCAGGGGAAGTGGTGGTCGTCACTGCTGCCACCACCCCCTATGACTCAGATGCGCTGTGTGCAGCACTGCCATCCCCTGGGCAAGTCCTTACAAGGAGTTGGGGTTTCCATCGTGGTTGTTGTTGAGGACACGATGTTCTGTCTCCAGTTCTGCAGGAGAAGCCAGGTAGGCTAACACCGCAGTTTTCCACATGATTTCTCTGCCGCATAGTAAGGGCTGAGACAGCCGTGAGGCGGGTGCAGTGCTCTTGGCTGGGCTGGCCTTGCTGCTAGTCCTCAAGACGTTGAGATGCTGGGGTGGGTCCAGGAAAGGGCAGCAAAGCTGGTGAAGGTCTGGAGAACAGGTCTGATGAGGAATTGCTGGGGGAGCTTGGGGGTATTTAGTTTGAGGAAGGCTCAGATGGACCTCTCTACCGCTGCCTCAAAGGAGGTTGTGGTGGTGTGGGGTTGGTCTCTTCTCTGAAGTAACAAGTGATAGGACAAGAGGTAACAGCCTCAAGCTGCACCAGGGGAGGTTTAGAATGGAAATTAGGAAAAAATTCTTTACAGAGACAGTGCTCAGGCTGCCCAGGGATGTGAGGGAATCATTGTTCCTGGAAGTGTTCAAAAAAGGTGTAGATGAGGCTCTCCGTGACATGGTTTAGTGGTGGTCTTGTCTGTCCTGGGGTGATGATTGGACTTGATGATCTTAAAGGTCTTTTCCAACCTAGCTGATACAATAAGTGTTGCTGCTGTACCTGGCCATGGCCCATTTACAGTGTTCGGCACAGAATGCCTGAATCTGAAAGGTTCTCATTCCTATTCTGGCTGATAAAGGCTGCAGTTCATGAAAGTTTACTGTAAAAGGTTCTCTGAAAGTTCCCTCAGGGCAGGCAGGCAACAGATGCAGAGACCTCTGCCCTGTGAGCACCTGCACAGGCTGCAGCCCCTCACATTGCTGGTAAGAAAAAATATCAAAGGAATCTTAGTTATTTTTCTGTTTCAGGCCAAATTCAAAGGACAAAAAAAAAAAAAAAAAAGAGTATTCTATTTTGAAAGGCAGAAGACCAAGAAGAGAATTTTTTGTCCAAATATTGCTTTGACAAAAAACATGTCCACAGACATGTGCTAGTGTACTTTTATTGGATTAAACAGGATTTATTAATGGTTTTGGAAATCATATTGCAAATATGAGAGATTTGGTTTTCCAAAGTAGGCTCAGGGAGGTGTTTCAAGGCCTCTTCATGTAGCCTTAGGCTGCAAATAGTGGCACATGGGAGTAACTGAACAGCTTCCATTTAAAACAAACCAAACCAAACCAAAACAAAAACAACAGAACAAACCAACCAAACAAAAAATACCCAACCAAAACCAAAAAGCAATAAAGCAGACTCCCTCTCATTCTAGCACAATTTTGGGAAAATTTGATAGATGAAGGAACTGAGGTTACACTTGATGTCTAGGTGCCTGACATAGTTTGTAATTTCACAGGTCTTTGTTTAGAGTTTCTATTCTAAACCCCAGCTCCCGCTCTCTGCGTCCACCCACTCTCTCTCTCCCCCCCCCCCCCCCCAATATTTTGCTAATATTTTGGTCTGATATTTTCATAAACGGGTAAATTCAGTGGGGGGATAAATCAATCCTAAATATACTGCATCTAAATGTATACAAGTATTGGTAATCCACTGGCCTTTTTCTTTTAAAATGGTTATACAGTTCACTCAGTTTGAAGTATCAAATTAGCATTAGCAGCAGTAAAGAACAACTGGAGATGCTAGTAACATTTATTTCAGGGAAGACAGGTAAGTTTTATAGCAGCAATTTTAACAGCCATTTGTTTTATAAATTTTATAAATGTTGTAAACATTAGACTCTTGTAAATCCTTTAGATGGTATTTCCAAGGATGAGCAGAGGTTGTCAGAAGTTATATCTAGGGTGGGTTTTTTAATTGAAAATTTACACATTTGTCTGGATGTGATGAAATTAGGTAGTCTGTTTTATGTGACTAGTTTCTGTTTGTTTGCATCAATGGAAGCATATAATTGTCTTGATTACAGTTATACTAAAATCACACTTTTCTTTAAAAAAAAAAATAAATTATTATTTTTTTTTTTTTTTTTAATTCATCAGATCAAGTAAACATTATCCACACTTGTCAATTGTTCCACCTGGACATAGTCACATTAAAATTCAGAGAGTGCGAAATACTACCCAATGCTGACAGTCAGATATGAATCTTTTCCTCTGTTCAGCAGGAGCTTCTAGGTCTTAAAGTATAAGATGCCTGTGGAATACTTTGGGATCTTTTTATGTATGAAGGAACATAAAGGCCAGATAGACCTATTACTGGAAGCCAGTGAGGAGGAAATACTAATCTTAGCCCAAAACAAAGCTGGGAGATTTTGCTTATAGCATATTGGAGCTAGAACAAATTATTATTCAAATGCTTCAATATGAATATGGCATGAAATTTTTTTCAGTGATTTACAAAAAGTTAGTGAACCATGAAGGCTACTCTTAACCTGGTGTAAGTTAAAGATATTTAATTTCATTTATGGTTGATACAGACTTGTCATACTGAGAAGTGGTATTGAACTGGAATTACAAACCCTTTAAAAAGCTGTCTGGCCCAGCAGCTGTACATGCCTGCCAAACAGTAGCAGTAGCGTAAAGGAAGAGTGGCAATTTCTTATGCTTTGCTGTCAATTGCTTTTTCTTTCTACCATACATACTAAGGATACATTTTCAAACAAGTCGCTATTTCAGGAAATTCTACCTGGGAACAAGTACTGAGCTCTGGAACTTGACAAAATGGTAATTTGCTCATCTCTCCTTGGGTGTTTTTCAGTAATGGATATGAAGCTTTCATGCTCATCTACACATGTCTGAAATGAATAATTTATTACAATAATACAGACTTAAATTGTGACCCTAAAACTCAAAGAAGGTAATAGTCAAAGTCATAGATGATAAACTGGGACATAAAACATGTTTGTTCTTCTGCTGTCTTCATGAAGTTATGTAATTTTGAATGGATATGACTCTCTTTCTGTATAGAATGTAGATTAATTAAAATGAATGAGAGACTTTTGTTCTCCATATTGGAAACATGAAAAGCATCTTAGGAACTTTTATGTGGATCACTGGAAAATAAATTCTCTTAAATGTGTTAACAAAATGCATAGAATCGTAGAATCGTAGAATAGTTAGGGTTGGAAAGGACCTTAAGACCATCTACTTCCAACTCCCCCTGCCATGGGCGGGGACACCTCCACTAAACCATGTCACACAAGGCTTGATCCAACCTGGCCTTGAACACTGCCAGGAATGGAGCGTTCACAGCTTCGCTGGGCAACCCATTCCAGTGCCTCACCACCCTTACAAAAAAAAAACTTCTT
>JBCJKH010060222.1:44515-58239 GCA_039877255.1 Loriculus beryllinus | reverse complement strand
GTTGGACCCCTGGTCCTTACAACCTATGTGAGGGTCAGGCACTGAAACTGAGGAGATTTTCAGAGCTGGTTTTGTGTTGGTGTCTGATTTGTAGTGAAACTGAAGTGTCCTTTCACTGAACTTGAATCATGCAGGTGAAGGAGAATAAACATAGGAGTAAATTGTAAGCTGGTTTTGTAGGCATATGTCAGCATTATTTGTGCATCTGATTCTGTGTCAAGTTTTGGGATTCTATGCTCTGTGTTACATATCTTCCTGGATATGTAATCATGTAATCACAATGGAGTGATTTTTACATGCCATCATCTCAATTCCACGGTCTCCTTCAGGAATGATGCCTGTAAACTGTTGTAAATGTATGTCTGCAAATGTAAGCATGAGGATTCAAGGAGAGATTCATGGTAGTTAAAACTGTCTGACAAGCAGCTCTTGAAGACTACCAGGCATTCAGGATTCTCTTTTGCTGCTAAAGTTGAGCAGTAGTCTCAGAAATGAGGAAGAAGTGTGAATGTGAACTTGAGAACTTGTGATGAACCCAAATGAAAACTTTGCAGGTAGGCAGTAAGAAGCAAGGCAAGTTTTTTCTGATTATTTATTTATTTATTTATTTATTTATTTATTTATTATGTTTAGGGACTGTCCGAGGCACAAATGGAGGATGAATTCCACCTCTGCTAAGTTCCCAAAATGAAGCAAAGACAGTCTGGATGGATCTAAGGTAACTTATATTTCCACAACTAAAACAATTAGTGAAATTGTTTCAGTAGTGAAATTTTAGATGCCGTAAATGAAGAGACATATGCAAAGAAGTCACATTATTTCAACCTTTAAGAATAGGACAAATAAGTTAAGTTTGAGCTCTGTATCTTGCCTTATCTGTGCCCATATCTCTTCTGCTGCACTGGTTCTCATGGCAATGGAGTGATTCCAGCCATGCACCCATCACTTGTGCCCTAGCTCTGCCTACCTAACGTGCTGGGCATGTGCTTTGACTGCTACAAAGTAGTATTGAGTGGATTCCTGCAACTTCGCCATTATGGTCATACTGTGCAGAATACTAGTCTAACTGGACGGAACTGGGTTGGATGGTCTTGGAGAATGGTTTTTTCTTTTAATTTTTCTAAGAATTTTCTTGGTTTGTCTGTGTGAAGTTTTCTAAACCTTCACAATGACAGTGTGACCATATCCTGGAGAATTTAAGCAGTGTTTTTGCAATGACTTGCAATCTTTAGCCCTTGAGTCTGTGGGATGGGACAGAGAAAGAGCTGTACTGTGTCATCTCAGAAGTAGTCCTCTTGCTTTCCTGATTTTGGTTATGTAAGCCATACAAGGAGAAATCTGTAACACAGCAAGAATATAGTGATACTTCCCTTGATTATACCTTCCCAACTTGCAGTAGTCTACATCTGCGAAACTTTCTGAACCAGAGATTTGTTCTTCTTTTCCATTCTCTGAGGTCAGTCGCAGCTGTGGACACTCAGTAATCTCTGATGTCCAGACTACTATATTTAAGTGTCTAAATATAGACATAGAGGCCTACGAGCCCATGGGTACCACTGAAGCAGACTGGAAATTCACATTTGCCTTTTTGGGATTGGATCAGACCCTATTTCAGGTAACCAGCTTGAAAAAAATAAAATTGGATTAAGTGGCTTTTGCAAGATGGTTGAACAAATGGGACAAATGGCTGGCAAGGCTCAGGAGCTCTGGATGCCATTCCTGCGCTCGACTGCCGCATTGAATTTGTTCTTGTGTAGAAAGAGCTCATGCTGGTAAGGCATCTTAATTGTGTCTTCTCAGAATACAGTGCTGCAGTGGTGTTTCTTGTTTGCTGTTCTTTACAGCAATGTCTGGGGTGAGCAGGAGCTCACAGGATGCTTTGGCATGACTTTTGATGATTAACAATATGACTGAGATTGAACCTCCATCTGTTGGTCCAGAAAAGATTCACAATTTTCAGTCCTTCTGTTCAGCCTGAAGTGTATATATGTGTCTAGTTATATAATTTAGTACCTCTATCTCAAATAAAAGTATTTAGGGAGTGGGAAGGCACAGACTCATCAGAATGCTGTAGCGGGAAGTAAGTATAATTTGGGGTTTTATCCTGTAAAGTCTACAGCTACTAAACTCCTTGCAGGGCAATGAGCCAGACTAGCAGTGAGCTGTGCCACAAGTATGCACTGAGGCCCAGATCCCTTTCCCTTTGAAGGCAGGGAGAGTTAAACCATTGACTTCACTGCAGTTGGGTTAAGCCTGTAAATAGTTCATAACACTTGCATATTACAAGTTACTCTCATGACTAGATCTAAGCATACTTGATCTCTAGAGGAATTTGACTTTGCATAGTCAGACATTCCTCATTTCTCATTAGTTAGGTAAACACACGTGCAGAGAATTTGGGTTTGACGTTTTAACCCAGTTGCTTCATCCTGAGAGGGTGATGAAAGCTCTTTCAGAAATGGGGTGAAATATGACATTTCTGAAAAGAAATGTCTAGTTCATCTCACATTGAACTACGGCTGTGACAGCTGAGCAGGGAAGGCTCAGGCCCTGCATAGGTTAAAGTCTTTTATGATGTGGGGCTGTTGGCATCTGCTCTGCATGTCACAGAACAGAAGGACAGCAAGTGGGTCGTTCAACAGCTGGGATGGGAACTGAGGGGAATGGCAGTGAGCTGTCATCTGAGGCCTACAGCAAAGGGAATGAGAGGCTTTGAAATACTGCCTGTAATTTAGTGTGATTTGCTTTGTAGTATATTAAGCTTACGTAAACTCCAACTCTCTTTTTCTTCATCTTCTATTTCCTAGTACAATTGCATGATTGTTCTTTCACAATGATAAACAGAGGCACTTCCCTGTGCATTTGTCATCAAGAAAAGCTATCAGCAGGTGCACTTGGCACATCACACACAAATGAGTGGGCTGCAATACTAGTGCTGGAGTAGCAGCCAAAAGGTGGGATGGATACACAAAAGGGGGTATGTCAAGATCTAAGGTACTTTGTACTAAGGTACAAAGCTCACCACTTGTGCAAGCCATTCCTCAGTTGTCACAGGGAATGATCACAAGACTCAGCACTGGATGGTCCAGCATGGTCCCGAAGTGGGAGGTGGCATAATGCAGTGGAATAGTCATCCTGTTGTGACAAGACAGGAGTGTGGCTTGGAAAAGCCGACTCGAGACCATCTTAGTTTTGTTGCTAATGCTTGCAGTTGGGTTTTATTACTCATTTAGTTGTTAGCCTGTTTTGATCTTTATTTCAACAAGGCCAAGCTGTTGTATCTTAATCATATGCACTGCACTTACAGTTTGTATTCCTCTTCTAAGAACTGAATGAATTACATCTTGTCTGGTTGATATCTCTGGGCAAATTCCATGCAGAAGGCATTGGGTAGCTGCACCCAGGGCCAGAATTTTCTCAAAAACACCAGGGGTTGGTTTTTTCCAGTGTTACACACACAGATGCAAAGCACAAAATAATTTTTATTTGCAGTTCCCAAGTAGGTTTGGACCTGGACATGTGGGTAGGAAATCAATCTAAAATTAGACTTGCCTAACCTGACCTTGTAATTAAGCTCGATATCTAAGCATCCGTGGGAATAATCCCCAAGCCTGAAGTTATTGCCTGTTGTGAGCTGGGCTGTTTCCCTGTCTGAGGGTAGTACTGTATTGTTCTCTAAAGGGCTGTGTGAGTCACACCTTACACGAGTAGTTTTATCTCTCTAATTAGTCTACATATGGAGAGGGTTTAAAAAAAAGGTATACAAAAGGACAAAGACAAAACCATATCAGGAGTCCCTGTAAACTTGTGAGGCTCTCCATGTGATTTCCTAGTTGAGAAATAAAGCACTTCAAACTTCTTTCATCTAAGCTACAACAGTGAAATGTCTCTTCCATATGTCAGTGGTATAATCTACTTAATGAACAAGATTTCACAGATGGACTGGCTGATGCAATGGGCATTCTTTTCATATATTGCTTTTCACTTTTATAATTTTCTTTGGTTTCCCACAAGATGGGATGAATATTGGCAATTAGTGAGCTATTACTTTCTATGTTGCATAACTAATAAAAGTGTTATAATTCAGCAAGGTGAGATTTTGTTCCAGAACAATCAGTGGCACAAAATAGCTAAAGAAAAAGAAGGCAGACATTAAAAAGAGAAGATACCACCGCCCTTTCCCTTCCTCCAAAAAAAAAAAATCCCAAAGTCACTTTAGAATGTGTGGGCCCTCTTTAAAACAAATAAACAAACAAACCCCGCACATTTCATACTTCACTTTTTGACCGATGTCATTAAGTTAATGTCTTTTTTTTCTCCCCACAATTTATGCAATGATACAGCTCTCTGACTCTCTTGGAACTTGTTTGTGTCTTTGGCTTCTGAAGTTTTTAAAACTTGTTTTAGGTTTTATTACAAGTGCTTTTTTAAAACTAAAGGCCTTTTAGGAATGCAGGAAAATATTTGTTTTGAAGTCCTGCTTTCACCTTCATTGCTTTCCTTGGCCAAAGCTTACCACTTATTCAAATTCACAAAGTTCTAGGCCTTCATTTTGTTTCTGTAACCCTACTTGGTAGGTTAGAGACCAAATCCTTTCTGTGTCCTCTCTGTCTTTCTTCAAAGATGGTTGGTGGTGACGTGGTTTAAACTCTCCTTCAAACTAGCCTCCCAGTTACTGCTGGATCAGAGAGGTGAAGTCAGAAAGGTTGAATTTACTATGACCATGTGTCCAAGACTTGGAAAAGCTTTGTGGAAAACAAAAGTCTAGCTTGTATGAAAGAGGGCATTTTCTTTTGCAGTGTTACTGGGGTGCGTCATCTCAGCCAAGAACCTGGAAGACCTTAAGGTAGATGATATTGTCACAAATACTGAGGTTTTTAATTTTTTTTAATGGACCAGATGCACTTTTGGGTAGTGTTAGGTGGAGCTGCAACCCGTAGGTGGGTACGAAGGTGACATTTTGGTTATCCAGGAACAACAGTAATGTGCAAGACTTCTCCGTTCTCATTAAGTATGTATATGGATAGAATATAAAATTTTCTGTAGTGATGGTTTCCAATAAAAGGACATATCTCACTCTCGGAGTGAAGCTCAGATGTTCACCCATCCAAAGAACTTACCTAAGACCTCCCCGAACTCACACTCTCCTTTTTGTGTCTTTCATAGTTGCCTGATTGCTGGGTCTCCAGCATTTATTGTGTCTTTCAGAGTATGCCTGCCGTCCAGCTGAAGGTGTGATTGCTCCATCTCATGTACCCATACCAATAGTGGTGAAATGGCACTGGCAGATGCTTAGTTGCCAAATATATTCACCAAGTCTTTAGCAAGCATACTGAACCTGAGCTGGAACTCTTACAGCTGTCAGCCATAGTTCTATGCTAACTAGATCAGCTATTGATAACACTACCTCGGGGGTGTCTAAAAGAGTGTAGCTAGTACTTGGAATTGTATTATGAATGCATCTTCAGAAGTTCCTGTAGCTAGGATCAAAGCAGGACTGCTTTGAGTAATAGGCACATATGGAGATCTTCCTCAAAGATTGTATGTGACCTCCCAGAGAGATATTTTTTGTGGATTTAGATGGAATGGCAGTGCCTCAGCTTAAAGCTGAAACCGTTCATAGGAGTTTCCCTTCCATCTTTCTTTAGACTCATTTCAGGTGTTGCACTAGATCATATCTCCCCTTCTGCCCGCTTGCCTGGGACCATGACCTTTAAATATTTTAGGCATATGGTCCTGATAGTTTTTGACTTGCAGCCTCTGCTTTACAGTGCGCCAAAAACCAGGCTGGCTGAAACAACTTGCTCAGGGACTCACCGGCAGCTGGAACTCAGATAGGAATTGAATCCATGTCTCTCAATTCCCAATGAAATGCTCTGCCTATTATTGTTTCCTTCCCACTTCTAGAGGCAGTTAGAAGACCTCATAATCTTCCAAAAGAACAACATTCTGCTGAAACTGTAGTTCAAACCAAACTTTTTAAACCTGTGTGCTGGAAGTGAGATGCATCCATTTTTATTTTGTCATATTAAGGAGTGCCACTTTCAGAAATGATGTCTGTCCTGAGCTTCCAGAATTGCACCTTCCTACCCCCTTTGCAAACCATGCACTCTATTTTGAAGCCTCATAGACATACTGTGTCTATATATCTCACGGGGATTTGAAAATCTGGAGCCAAACTGTGGTCTCTAACGGCCACTCATATGTTCTTGAACTTGGACAAAATATCAGTGTCCAATGTAATCAAATGCTTCAGGCAGCATTTAGTCTTTGATCAATTTGAGATTTCTTTGGGGAAGGGAGTAGAATGGAGCCTATCTATTTCTGATCCCATCTCAGATAATCTGTGGGAGGGAAGGGAAGCAAGCTCCTGATTTATTATTGGCTGTGTGTAATGTGATGCAACTGCTACACAATGATAATGAGGCTGCACTTGTAGACTGAATGATTCCTAATTGAATATCCATTTAGTTTTGTCCTTTTCTGCTCCTTCACCACTGACACCACAGACCATAATTTCCTCTAGTGTGTTTTAATTCCAGGTTAGCAACTGATTTGTTAAGAGCTGTTAATCTTTGGGATTTTATTTACCTTTCTGGGCTCACTGTATGCATAATAAGAACTCAATATCCAGATTATATCAGTTAATTGAAATTTGTTAGAGAAAACATAATATTGTTCTTGTCTCCTTGACTGGATGAGTGTGTAAATATTTCCAAAGTTAATGCAAATGTGCTTTCCATGAGCTTTTCTGCCAATAAAATCTGAGCTTTCCAAGCAAGCTAGCACAAAAGATGTGCAAGCATGAAAGAGTAAATCTAGATAAATATTCAAATGAACATTCACACTGTTAACTCTTCATTTACCTTTCCTGGATTATGTATTAAATTATGCATTAAATTATGTATTTCTTTAGATTAGGAAGGCATTTATTCTGTGCAAAACATCTGGTTTAGATGCCTGTCATAGTCTGGCTTTACCCTTACATGCTTTTATGGAGACAGCTGATTTAGGCAAGTTATCCCAACACAGGGGGCCATCCCACCCTGGTGATTTCACTGGATAACACTGAGAAGATTTTGACTTTGTCTTCTTTTCTCTGCTCATCAGGTATTTCTCCACTAAGCTCTGTATTCCTGCAGTTATGTGATTTCCTAAGCACTTCTCTGTTCATTTAAAAATAGGATTTTTCCTTTCTCAGTCAGAGGGCCATGTAACATTTTTACTCTGAAGGCACAGAAACCAGGTGGAGGGTGGGGTTTGGATTAGAAATGACATCCAGCCTTGTGCTCTCCCTTATGGAGCACACTGCCTCCCACACTGACAGCTCTTCTCTGCATGGAGATACGCACACCTATGGCACCGTGTTGTTATCACACCTTAATATTAGAGCAAACAGCTTTTGCTCTACTTGCCTGTGTGTACCAAATCCCTCGGCATGGGGGATGTCACCTGGTGTGGAAGAGAGAAAGGTACCCTGCTTTCGTAGCTCATGCTGAGACATTAGCCTCAACCCTCCTCCTTTTTGTCTTCCCTGTGTTCTCTGCATCATTATACCCTGGCTAGGGGCAGAGCAACTGTTGGCTTCCCTGGTTGGTTAGTAGAGTGACAAGTCTTCTTTAAAAAAAAAAATTAGTCCTAATTAAGGAGTTGTCCTCATGATTTGTGGTTTTGTGCACTGGAAAGCAGGCCAAGGCTGTCTGATTTCATTTCTGTAAAAGAATGTAACTCCAGTTCTTTGCCAGTTTATACCATTCCCCATGCCGGGCAGTAGATAATTTCTCATGGTCCCAAAGCTTTCAACAATACTCCATTATGTTTCATGACTCATAAATGGGCTGGTGCCCATGGAAAGCCATGTGTCTCAGTGCAGGCAGTACAGCTCCCCGCAGTATATTTGAACTGATTTCATAGCCTCCAGACCTAGCATGGTTTATTATTTTCATGACTTGCTCACTGTTCTCATTGTTGCTAAGACCATATTGCATCAGTAGCAGGAACAAAATTAAAGACCCTGATGCATTTCAGTGCGAAATTAAAAGCATGATATGCAGAGCTTCAAATGAATGCAAAAGAAAACAAGATCAAACAAAAGCCTGAACTAAAGTTCACATGTAATAGCTCTTTGAGATAAGCAGCTCATATAAACTGTGGAGACAGCTGATAGATAAGATGATATTATCTGCACCAGTATAGCTGTGGTGATTATTGCTGGCGTACCTGTGCGCTCAGGGCTCTGCTGATGTGTGTTGCACATGTCCTCTCTGTTAAATCAGAATAAACTGAAGGATTAAGAATATGTGGTATACAGTCTAGAGTCTGCTCCTGCAACCTTTATTCAAAGGAGCTGAATCAATGAAGCCAGTTGTTACTTACATAATTACTTGCTTCTTTCAGCCTGCTAAGTACTGTGCAAACATATGTGAAGCCACAGTCCAGACCTCTATACCTAAGTAAAGGTTGGGAGATTATAGTGTTGTGCTTATGGTCCGATCCTGCTTTTATTAATGTCCATGGAAAAACTGCTGGTTGGCTTCTTTCCTCAGGATTTTTTAATCCTATTGTGTTTTCCTGGGGTTTGATTCAGTTGGCATGGTCTGAGCTGCCTTGTGATATGGGAAGGGCACTTCCAGAGGGGTAGGTTCAGAATGGAAGCCAAAAAGGGATCAGTTTAGCAGAGCTGAATGGAGTGGTTTTGTCTGCTGTCGTAAAGCTGTTTTGTAATACTCAGACAACTTATTGAAATGGCTGCCAGGTACTGTTGCAAGCATATGATTGAGGAATAGCTACTCGAGTAATAAGAACAACAGGATTTGAAAAATTATGATTTATAACATTTATTTATTTATTTAATAATTAATTAATTCATTTTACCTGGGATAGTAAACCCAAACAAGTCAGTATTGTTTTATTTGCCTAGTTAGATTCTCTTCCAGTTTCTTAAATTCCAGGCTAAGACAACATTTAGGTTGTAATGCTACAGAATGGAGACTTATTTAAAGAAAATAATCTCTTTCATTCACATTTTCACTCCTCTCTGTCTCTAATGGAACCATTTATTCAGTCTTAGATATTTGATTGTTTAAAAAATTGCTCTTGGATTTAGCCTTGAAGGAGCATGCATAAAGTATTTTAAAATGCACATTCTTGCTGAAGTTGCTCTATGTTACATAATTTCCCATTTGTTATTTCTTTCTTTTTCTGATTTAGCAAGTTATGAAGTTTTTAATGTACATATTTATTTGAGAGGGCTGAATATATTTGGTCTAGTGATAGAAAAGTATGTTCTATAAACAGATCTGTTCCTTCAGCAGAGCTTCATCTGTTTAGTAATTTTTTTGGAAGGAGTTGCAGCAGTAACATTGGAAATGTGTCTGCTTGCTTGAAACAATCACTGGGCATTTGTACAGAAAACAGAGATTCAAGTCAGGAAGCTTTAAGTAAAGCATGTGTGGATCTGTTGAGATGCCCAGTGATTCATTTAGTGTGCTGTGGTTAATGGTTATAATGACTACATGTGGTAATCCTGCTACCACACTCACCTCTCTCACCCCTTTTCCCTCTGAAATAGGCAAGCAAATAAAAATCCAGCAGCAGACAGTATCAAACAGTGTTAGGCAGACTTGGCTGGTAGCAGGTATGTGCATTTACCACCCTTGGCAAGATTCAGGATCTATTTGGGAGTGCAGGTTTCCCACAGCCTGGCCCACTCTGGCTCCCATCAATTTTCTATAAGATACAGCAGGGAAAATTCCCTGCTGTAGACCAAGCTTGATGACTGCAAACTACAGAGGATGCAGTCCCCAGCTGTATTTTAAAGTGCCTTCCTATTAATTTGTGTAGCTTGATCCAAGAGAGCTGGATTCCTCCTCCGATGCTGAGGGAGGCAGGAGCAGTAATTAATTAGCTAGATGAGCTTTTCCATTGCACAGAGTCTGGTCCCATGACCCTAGACAGGCTTCACTGCAAAGCAAAGGGAAGATTTACCTATTAAAGCTCAAGGCAAAGGTACAAATAGATAGGCAAAAGTTTTGGAAACAACCTAAAATCCTTGTAGTGTGAAGCAGCCCGGGGAGCCGTTTACCCAATTTTCATGAAGATTGCCCTCCTTCCATCCCACCTCTGACCAACTCTAGACTAAGCACCTGCCTAGACATGTTCCTTGGGGATTTTTCTCTCAATTCAAATGCAAATACTATGCTGATAGCTTGCTCAGGAGGTTGGCAGTTAACTTACTCTGGGTGCAGTTACATGAATGCTTTCCCCAGCAGCAGAGGCAATTTAGAAGTTTTGCCCCCATCTTTGCCAGTTGCTCTTGGCAGTGTACCACACCGTTCATTTGCCCCCTTGGTTGTGCTGGGGCAGCTCTTTGTGGAGACATGAAATGCACCAAAATTAAAAAAAAAACCCAAACAAACCAACAACAGTCTGAATGCCATCCAAGAAATGTTTCCCTGACCCTGTTTACTGCATAGCCCCACATCCAGTTGCATCAGCACAAGTAAACGAGGTAAACTGAGGTGTAGGGATGGGAACAGTAGAGCTGGGTCAGGCAGAAAAGTGAGAACTTCTTAAACTGTTCCTGGAAAGGTGGTCGTGTAATTACATCTTCAGGTTGTGGTTATGCAGTACCAGATCTGTGCATCCAGAGGTAGTAAATTGCTGTAGGCCAAGGATGGGAATGGAGTTGCCTCCCTGTTGAGCTCAAGATGAAGAATTCATGCTGGCTTTGTCATTTTATTTTGGCTTTATACTGGTGGCAGTAAGATGAAGAATACCTGATCCAGCATGAAGTGGTGCAGGCAGGTGATATTTGATCTGCAAAAAAAGCTTGCTGTTACAAAGCTGACATGCTGAAATGTTTTCAACAAATTTGAACTAGCACAGCTTATTCTTGTGCTCCATTTTGCTCCATGTGGCTGTGGTGGTTTTGGTCAGGATACAAACTGGACTCAATGTATCATCAAACCATGGCATGGAGGTCTTGCTCTTTTCCATCACAGCTCTTTGCAGCAAGCTGTTGAGCTTCTGAGTGAGATATTTCCTTCCTGCCTTCATAGTCCCCATTAACGTTAGCACTCCATGCCTTCTGTGTCATCAAAAAGACAATTAAGGGCATAGACATTTTGCTACACTCTGTTTAGCTTCTCACAAGACTCTACATGACCTTCACGTGTGCCATCACAACAGAAAGCAGACTGGCAAGCAAAGTGCTTGTTTGGACACAGGCTTCTGGGACAAATCAACCCAGTCTCTTACTGTCAGGATTTGGTATTGCTGAAGTCCCAGAGGGACTGAGGAAAGCAAGCTATCTCCTTGAACATTCAGGAAGGTGAAAGATGCAGCTGTTGTTTCCATCACTGAGGTGATGTTCAGAGGCAGGATGTAGATGGAAAAAAGGAGTACTTGCTGCAGATAATGTGGAGTTAATGCTCTCAACCTGTAGCTTGTCCAGAAGTGGTTTGTTCATTTACCCCAAACACTGGTTTCACAAACTCTTTTTTGAAAAACGTTCCAGAAAGTCTGGTTATTTCTGATGTCTCACTCTACATTGTAGTTCCTGGCCAAGCTTCCATCTGGCAGATGTGGACAAACGCTTCCTCTTGGCAGGAAAGGAAGGTTTGGTTCTGATGTCCATCAGGATCAGAGCTTCTCCCATGAGGCTGCTGCTGAGGAGATGCAGAGCTGAGGGTGGCCAGACAGTAGCTGCTGGAGAGTAATTACTGTGATCAGATTTGTTAATGTAAAGAGTTAATGCCTAAATAAAATTAGTTAAAGCCTATTTAATATAGCATGCTGTGGCTGAGGAGTGATATAAGATAACTTTGGATATGCATTGAAAACTGATTTCTGTTTGGAGGCTATAAAAAGCGAACCACTGAGTATGAGATATTGTGTTATTGAATAAACATCAAAATCTGTGAAAATACAGGCCCAATTGTTGAAATAGTCTGGAGTGCACAACTGGGAGGAATATTTCTGAAGCACAAGGGCTAGGAGTCTGAGCACATAATGTGGAGGTATGTGCAAAAGGTTAATTAGGTCTATTTTCCTTAGTGGAACCTGGTATATGCCCATAGTGCCAGTGCTTGAATAGGCAAGTCTGATGTGTGAGTGTGAGCATTAGGCCTGGCAAAGTATTTTTAGTGATGATATTTGGACATGCAAGTCAATACACAATTACTTTTGTTTCCCTTTCCCTCTACTTTTTTTATGAGTAGCTGAAGGATGCTTTGTTCTTCTATTGCTCCCTTCACCTCATTCAAACAAACTTAATATGCTTTACTGGACAGCAGCCAAGTTTATATTTGTGCCAGCACCCTAAGCTTGTGCTGACTTGTACCACTGGGGCAATAACTGCTAATGAGTGCAAATGTGTTCTTGGAAAACCCTTGATGCTGGAGAGGCATCTCTGACTGGAATGATGCTCCTGGCTGTGAAATAGCTGAACACCTGTTCCTTGCTCAGTGCAAAAAAATCCCCAATCAACCCAAAAACCCCCAATCAACAGAAACCCAAAGTGTGCTCAGGAGCTCTGCTCCCTTTGTAATTTCTGAGTGCCCCCTGTCTGCAAGGCTTGATCTTGAAGCTCAGATTATTTCTTTTTCAAATGCCTCCACGTTCCTTTATCGGCTCAGACGCGAACTCTCCTTTTCTATTCTGGTGTGCAAAGGGCTGTCATGATACAACAGATGGAATCGAGGGTTGACCATCAAGAGACAATTCCTGCAAAACCCAGAAGGTGGTGGGAGGAGAACTGACATTTGGAAGGCTGTTTGGCTTGGTGACATAAAGATTTATATGTTCTAATGCTGACCTGAAATCATGAGTCCTGCCTAGTCAGTAAAACTAGGAACTAGGCTATATTTATTGCTTAAATATATTTGTTGCTTGTTATACATTTTTTTTTTTCTGCAAAGTTTTTCATAACTGTGGCCACCAATGGTGCTGTGCTGGTAGATGTATTCATGCAAAGGGGCTAGAGGTCATGTTTTTTCTATCAGATCTCACAGTTCCTTCTTTGAACAGATTTCTTCCCTTTCTGGGCCAATGTGCTGACTTGACCAAGTAAATTAAGAATTGAATTAAAGCAGTGGGTCATGTGAATTTTCCTTCATTCCATTTGTCCGTGCAGTTATGTCAAAATATAGTGTCATCATAAGCCAATGTTGGTTGACTGAACAGTACTCTCACGGTGGGTTCAGCCATAGTAGCTATGTAGTGTTAGCATTAATGGGAACAAAGCAAATCTAACAGTGAACTCAGGTACATGGATTGATCTAGTCAAAATCATTGTGATTTTGGTGTGGTAACACTTATTAGGGGAATTTAGCTCTTTCACTGCCCTCCTAGGAGTGAAAATAGCAATATGGAGATGTTTAAAAAGCTGATCATGTCTCAAACACTTGGAAGTATCTCATCTGTATATATATCTCATCTGCTTGGTGCAGCCTGCCTGGTTTTCCTTAGCATACAGTGCTTGTGGTGGCCAATAGCAGAGGAAAATCTCCTGCGTCATCCCAGAAATTGGGTACAACAGGCTAATTAGAAATGGCGTGAGGATTACCTGGGGAGGAGGATTTAGGTTGGGTATATGCTAACCAGGCAGTGTTCGCAGCTTGAATCCCTGCATTATGTTATTGCCCCAGGCTTTCCTCCAACTGATGTTCCTCCTATCCATTGCCATGGTGATGAGGCTGCTGAAGAGTATGGAGGGGCAGACA
>JBCJKH010060222.1:33699-44067 GCA_039877255.1 Loriculus beryllinus | reverse complement strand
CCCCCCCCCCCCACCCAAACACCTCTGAATAGCTTTATCATAATATTAAAAAAAATACCCAAACCCAACAAACAAAAACCACAGAAAATCCAACCCCAAATCAACAAAAGAAACCAAATAACAGCTTTAAAATCCCAAACAAAAAAAAGCCCCTAAACAGGGAGTTGGGCTGTCAGCTAGTATAAACTGGGCTCGCTCCTAACAGCTGAGGAGCTGGCCTGTATGCATGCAAACTCACAGTTGGCTCTTCCTTTCTACATTTATTTTGCCATCTGTGTGATGATTAATTCTTTAAACAGTACATGGGTTGCATCACCTTCAGCTTTGAAGATTGTACTGAGACACCAAAATGGACTTTCATCTTCCCCTGAATTTTGAAGGTGATGAAGATTAAAGTCCGTTGTCATATCTAGATTCATTTGGCAGCTTTGGTCCATCTCAGGAATCCGTAACTCCTCCAGAGCTGGGAACAAACAGTTCTTGACTGTTTTCAAAAATCTATCTGTACCAAGCATTCCATCATTTTGACTTTATGATACATGTGTTCACAGACATATAGAGAACCGCTTTAATAGCTTCAAGCTGTTCTAGGTTGACCTATCCTAGTAGGTACTGGCAAAATCTGAATGTATTACTTCATGAAACCTGGATGGGTCAGAGGACTGGAAATTCAAAATAGTTTTTTCCTTCTTGGGTACTGGTGTGAATCTGAATACAGGATGTTCTGAATATCAGAGATTCTGAGATGAGTTTAGGGTGCTTCAGGTCAGTTTTTCAGGAGTTGAAGAATCACAACAATTAGCTGCCTTTACCTTTCTCAGCTGTGTGGAGTGCTGTGTAGAATATTTTTTCTCTTATTCTGTCTTTTCCAGAAACAGTTGACCAGAATGGTACTAAACAGCAACAAAAACCAAAAAGGGAACAGCTGTTTCCAGTGATTAGTAATGGGGTGGAAGGGAGGCAACAGCTCAGGATGTTTTCCCAGCCTGGAAAAGATGCACAGTTTTGTGGTTTTTGCAGCTCTCTCCATTGTCAGGAGAATGCGTTTCCAAAGGTGGCAGAGTGAGCAGGGGCAGGTACTGGGGTGAGGTTGGGGCTGCCCCTCTTGACACCTCCTGCTGAGAAAGGGCTTTTGCTTTGGGTGTTTGGTGACAGTGGAAGGGGGCACGGTGACACCCCTCCATGCCCTGGTTCATGGTACTAACTCAGGAGGGAGCATGGATTATAGGGTCCCTGGTTTTCAGTGAGGGAGGTCTTCTACTGCTTGAACCTCAAAGCTAAGGACTGCTTTTGTACATGGCCTGAACTGACACTCTCAATCTGGACTTACAGTCTGGCAGACAGAATCCCTGTACAACCTTTGCAAATAGACCATAATTTCTGCATGAAACTAGACTGATGCAGCCGCCTCTGAAGAAGTTTCTTGAGAGCGGACCTTGAGCACAAGCAGTCAATATTTGTACATTACAGCATTAAGCTGTTCTCAGTAGAAGAATAATTATCTAATAGTTAACACACTACAGCTTGAAAGTGGGAAGTCAAATACTTTTTGCCTGCTGTTACCTTAGTTACTCTGTCTATACACTGGGGATAAAATGAGAACCCCCTATAAAAGGCCTGGGGAGCTATTGCAAGTGTTAATGAATGTTTGCAGAGCTCTTGAAAGTTCTCTGATTAAAGTAATTATCAACATGTGAAGTGTTAAAATCTTTTTGTAGACTTGGCTGCTGTGAAAAGGACTGGAATAGAAGAAGCTGATTCTCAATGTTGAGAAACTTTTGAAAGCAGAATTTGAAAAAGAATGGTTATATGTTTAACTGTAACCATGAGAGATTTTATATATTTAAAGAAAGGCAGATCCTGTGATATTGACACGATATGCCAGGCTTTTTTCCACTCTGGCAAGCCAAGCCACCCTATTTCCTGGTAGTGATTCTGCAAAATACACTCTTATCTTCTATTTATGATGTGCCTTAATTATTATTACCCATTATAGATCATACAGACATAGACATCTCCCGTAAAAGCTATTCAAGAAACATTCAGGGGGAGGAGGAGTTCACAAATAGTTCATATAATCTCAGAATTAGACCCAGAACACCTCTTCTCCTGCCTTGTTTGCCTCTTTTTTCTTTTTTTTTAATTTATTTTTCAAAATTACAGGCTACGCAGTGACTGTCTACCTCCCTGTGATGTAAAATGCCCAAAGAGTCCCATTCTTGGCTTTTTGGCAGTGCTGGAGTGAAAATGTTTTATAATAATAAAGCTTTCAGTGTTAATGGTAAGGCAAGAAGGCTTGGCGTTTCTAGACTGTAACTGACTTGCACCCTCCTCTGCAGTAGCCGGTGGTAACAGAGACCATGTGCCAAGTTGTAGCATCAGTTACACCCAGACAGCCTTCGGACTGTAAGGGACAGTAGACTGGATGATGTAGCTCTAATATCAACATACTGGAAAAAACCAAAGCCAGGCAGTTGATTTTTATAATATCATATATAATCTTTTTATTGAGAGACTAGATTTAACAAATCTTTAATGGTCTGTTTGGAAAAGACCGAGCCAAGTCACAAACTTATGAGGATGGGTGTGGGCAGAGATGCTAACAGAGCAAAGTGGCTGTCTGAATTGTCCAAATAAACTTATGCAATTATATCTAAGAGTGGAGCCACCTACGTAAGTGAAAAATGAAGAGTATTTCTGTCACCCATGACTTGGTGCAGAAATCAAAGCAAGGAAGCTCACTTACCGTTACATGCAAGAAACCCCAAAGCCTGGCATGTTCCAAGAAGTTCAAATACACTCTGTCCTGACTGCTGGGAATTGAAGCAAACATCTTAGGTGGTTTACATGTCATGCCAGACAGACCTACCAACTGCAAACAGGACTACTCCCTGCCACTTGGAGAGGCAAATTATCAGTGGGGAAAAAACCTGTAATCAGCATGTTTTGGGAGTTCTTTTTAGCCAGAATGATGGTGATATGAGTGCTGCTGTCAGACTGGAGGGGACCTTAGGGAGGCAAATCCCAAACCTGTGATGAGAGATGTATGGTTAAATACAGAGCAGCTGTATTGGGCAGCTCGGATTTAATTCATGCTAGCAAAAACACACTCTGGAAAAAGGTGGTGTTATCCCTACTTACATGTTGTAACATAAGGTGTGCTTTCAAATCATAATACTGTTATAGAAACACCATAAGAGCATTCTAGGGCTTTCCACAATGAACCTCTGCCCCATGAACCTCACTTTACTGCAACAGTCTCAATGTTACTGTTAATTGCTTCTTTTCCATTGACTGTTGCTTTGATACAAAAGCAGTTGTTGATGACTTTGTCTAAGTATCATGCAGATCAGGTTAATGACATGTAAAGAAGCCCATTGAGAGCTGCCTAATGTTTGCTTGCACATATACTTCCTTTGATTTACAAAACTGTTTCTATTCTTTTTTCCTTAAACTGATGTGAACATTCTTAAACATATGGAGAGTGGCTGATAATTTTAATTTTAATCAGCTTGTTACTGACATCATCTAATCAAGGAGGCTCAGTTGAAAATACATCACAAGAAGACTGAATTGAGTAATAAGAGTCTAGGTTGATTTATTTCTTTAAAGAAAAAGATAAAGTATGTAAGCATAAATGCTGATTATGCATCAAATATCTTTAAATGCACAGAAATCGTTTCCAGCAAATAGCCAAGATATACCATAAGGGAGGATGAGAATCCAAGACTTACTGGCCTGTGGAATTATATTCTAAGGAAAGTAGAGAAATTCCCCATGATATTAAAATGGGAAAAAAGGAGAAAAAAATCTCTGACATACCTAAGTGGAATACACATGCAGTGACAGACAGGTAAGTCAGAGATTCCTAAGATATCTGTGGATAGTTTCTGTCATTAACAACTTCAGCCAGAAAAGCAACTTTGAAACTTAAGAGTCTGGGGGTGTGTGATTCACCTGACTAAATACAGAGATCTCCATCTGTGCTCACTGTCTAGACTGCCATTCAGTCAGCAAAGAGAAAACAGGCATTTCTAGGGCATGATTTGCCTTTTCCTAAAGTAGTCATCTGGGATATGTCAGGCAACTGCTTGGAGACAAAAGGCCAAAGATGACTTTGCAGTATGGAAATTTGTGAGCCAGAAGATTTTGCTCTGTAATTCAAACTCAGTTCTAAAAACCAAGGTTTTTCCATACCTACATTGAAAACTGTAAAACATGAGGCTTCAGAACCACAAGCTAACTGAAATTCCTGACTGAGAACTTCATCAGAGGGTAGATGCTTCCTGCACGTTGGCTGTGATGGGAGACATGGTGTAGCTGCCCCATCTCTCATACCATTTTGGAAAACCTCCTGCTGCAGGATAATTTGCTCTTCAGTGACCACTTTGCAGCTGATTTTCAGTCATTCCTTTCCACAGAAAGTGTTATCCCCGCAACTATAAATGAGTCTGTCAAAATCAGCCAGAGGAGGGCACCTTTGAGCTATGGGAGACCTCCTGGCCAGTGGGGCTGAAGGTGCTGCTTGTCCCCTTAGTTTTATTTTTGGTGGACATTACCTTAAATTCCTCCAGCAGTAGGCTTGGTTCAGTGTCTGTCTGCTGGCACAGACTATGTATGGTGGGCTCCTTTCCCTTTCAGACCTTTCATTTTGTTGGCTTGCCAGTTGTGGTTACATCTCCTGGGAGGTGACAAGAGCCAGTGCTTTGTCAATGGAGGATGGTGGATATGTGCTGCAGAGTCTGGGTGTGGATGAAGGTGCTGGTGCCTCATTTTCAGGCTCTGGGTGCTGGGAGCTTGTTTTGCAGGAGGTGATTGGGCTAGCTGTTGTCCTGGGGTTCTTCAATGCTAGTGAGCTAAACAAGGGGACAAGCTTGAGGGCTGCCATACAACTGACTGCTTCAGTGCTAGCATCCTGGTGGCAAGCTTATGGCCTGGTTCAGTTATCACTCTGCTAGATGATGTCTGTATCTGGAGATAGCATGGCCAAAGGCTGTTTTCAATAGGCAGTATTGTCAAGATGCACTCTTCTGTGAAGAAGAACATTTATCTCTGTAGACATTGGTGGTGCGGTGTCACTCAGCCTCAGTACCAGAAAGCAGATCCTGGCATTTATAGATTGGCAATATGGGGATTGCCTTGATAGCCATTAACTTATGTTGGTTTGGAAGCATGAGCCTTGTCACGTCAAGTGCTTGACTTCTTCTGTGACACTCTTCCATTGAAAAGGTCAGGCCACTGGATTGCATAGCAGCAGAGTTGAAGAACTTAGCAGCCGTTCCTGCAGACACATATTTTCAGGGAAAGTATTTAAAACATTAGCAGCAGGGGGTGGAAATCGCAGGGAAAGTAAAATTTGTACGTATTGTACATATGTTTGCTTTAAAGAGTGGGTGACCCCTGCTGAGTTTCTTGGCACTGAAAGCCAGGCCAATGAGGACATCATCAGATGGGTTCATTACCAAGGCATTTTCATTATCACCCCTCGGGGCCAGCCCATCGTCGTCCTCCTGGTTGGAGCATGGGAAGGAACACTCTGTTCTGAATCGAGGGAGATATGAGAACACAGGGGGAAGTGCTTGTTCCTGGGACAAAAAAAGCCATGGTGACTGATCATGCCGTGCAAGTTCATACAAGAAGCTAAAGGCCAGTTTGCTGGTGCCCCTCAGCCTATATACATAAGTACACACAAGTTCAAATGCGCTATTAAGATCCCATAAGTGCCAGTGGAAATTTGGTTCATCTCAGATGAGGCTTCCCTGGCATGACCCTATCAGTACATTAAGTCCAGAGCTTACTGGAACTTGTACAAAGAAAACACGAGCAGACAGAACATAAGCAAACCGAATAAATCTTGGTTAATCCAACCTAAAGGAATTCCCTACTGAAAATGGACTAATGCCTTGAATTTGTTCTCATTTATCTTGCAATATTAGTTCTCTGAAAGTGTCAAAAATACAATTTTCAACACTCCTTTAAAAACTACATTTGCAGAAACAAAGACATCAAGTTAAACAGATAGCAATTCTCTGGGAAAGAACTAAAGTGCTATGCATTACACAGACTGTTATTTTTCCGAATGTTGTTGGTTGCAAGCAAGCACATCAGTATAAGGCTTTGCCTCCCTTGATCAGGCTGTAAAGGCTACACTTGTGAAAAAGATTGTTTTCTCAGCTAGTGTTGCACTACCTTTTTTTCTCTAAGTGTGAGGATGTGACCCTGGGTCTGTGGAGTAATTGCTCTAAAATTGGGGTAGATGAAAGTCATAGGTGTGTTGATGACCTGTTAATGACTTTGAGTTAGGATTTGGTGGACCTGGTAACCTCTTTCTGCTTCAATCAACCTCATCCACTGTGGAGAACTTGTGTGCTAGACTTAGAAGTGATGCAGGGTGGAATTCCTGTCACCTCTTTCCCATTTATCATTGTTTATGCATGAAGCCACCTGTCTTCTTGGTACCTTGCCATGGTAAAAAGTAGTTTCTTTCTGTGTTCTCAAGGGAAAGAGAAGACTTATTTAAAAAAAAAAAAAAAAAAAAGAAAAAAAAAAAAAAAAAAAGGGAAGGCCTTTTAACATTTATGAACAAAAAGCAAATACATATTGCAACAGACCTGGAAGGGTCAGAATGGACTGAATGTTCCTAAACCTTTATGGTAATTTGCTCCAGTAATTTCCATCACAATTAAGAAGCTGATATCGAAGTGGTTATTGCTGTGAGTCAGGCTTGCAAGATCTGCTTCTATAGCACATATAGCTGCAGGCTGCTCATATTCAACATTTAAGTGCTATTAATTTAGAAACAGTTACTAGAGACATGTCTGTGAAATGCAAGGTTTAGAGCAATACAGATATGCAAGGCTGATAATAAACCCCAGCTGTGGGGAAATGAGGAATTTTTATGCAAGCTTTAGGTCTGTGCATCCACCTTTGCCCTCAGGAATATGTCAGAGTAATCTTGAGAGATTTTTTTTAGGATGCTGTGTCGTGGCTGTTTTCCCTCCTGCTGTTTCTGCCTTTTCTATGGTGTGGATGTGAGGGAGAAAATCAGTGTTCAGCTTGGTGAAGGCAAACGCAGCAAAAGTCAACTCTTTGTCATGCTTATTATCTGTCCAAATCAGTGTTGCTATCTCCTGCCCATGTTGACTTCCGTGAGGGCTGTTGGATATTGAGCGTTTCTGAAAATCAAGCTGTGTTACTGAGGTGCCAAAATAGGGACACAGATTTTGCATGTTTTCCCTTTGAGTATCCTGGAGCTGTTATTAGACAGATGGTCGATACAAACAGATTTCAGCCCTGGAATTGTTCATGAGTTATCCCCTTGAAAATTTGCTAGTCATTGTTTCTTCTCCAAGAGACAACTGAAAAACGGGGAATCTGGTTCAACTGTCAGCTCTCTTCCTGACTCACCGATCAAGTTACTGGTGAGAAGGATGGCAATTATCCTGTGAAACACCCATTAGAGTGAATGTTCATGAACAGCAGGATAGCAGGGAGCAAGAACATGTCTGGAATTTGGATGGTGCTCGATATATGCAACACTGGATCATCCTTCTCTGCAAGACACTGCTTTGATTCCTCCTCCCTGGGACAGGTGTTTGCCAGATTTGTTGTATGATGTGCACGAGGGGGAGCAGTGAATCTCCTTCTTTTCCAGGTTGGTCACCATGAAAAGACTGAGCAGCATTGTGCTGATGCCTTCCAAAGCAAGAGGATATGTTTCACCAATCTTGCTAGCATGTAAGGGTCTGGCTTTCTGCTAAGTCATTTTAGATTCTTTTTGAAAATAATTTATCTTCTCAATTCACATTGAAAGAGGATGGAAAACGATTCAAGAAAAGGTCATTCCTCTGCTCCTGATAATGGAGATCTACACTAGGTTTATTTTGGAAAGCTATAGGAAGGTGCTACGTAATCACTGTATTAGATTTCTGATGTAGAAGTGTCCAGTATGGTGAAATGTCTGGGATGGATGTTCTTGTGGCTACTGTAAAGGAGCTGTGTAAGACCTATTCTGAGGTCTCTGAACATAAAATGAACTGGAAAAGTCTGTGGTGTTTTTTGCCTTGCATGCTATAGATACATGTAGTACATGCAGTGTGCTTTTGAATTCCTGTATCAACAATCTACATTGCGAACAGTTTTAGGTGGGCAGTTTCTGCAGTCATGTCAGACTTGACACCACTGGATCATTTTGGTACCAGCCAGATACTGTGGGAAAGTAGGTAGTTCTGGTTATGAGATGGATCACATTAAAAAAGATACTTTAATAGTAACACTATGGTACACTTTGTATGAATCTGTGTGTGAGATTGCTTTTCTAGGTTGTCTCTTGGGTCCTCTTCTTTGGCCAGCTACAATAGTTGGTTCTGCTTTCTCCTGGCAGCATGTGCTGTGAATGTGGAAGCTCTATGGATGCTTTTCAAATCATATCCCTGATGTCAATGGTATATGTACCCTAAAAGATAACAAAACCTATTCCTACATCCAATGTGAATGAAGCAGGTAACAGTATTCCTGTCCTGGACACAGCATATGTTGGTGTGAATAGTACTCCTGCACTTCTGCATTTGCAGCCCCAGCACATGCTGCCTGTGAGTGTTCCCTGCAGCACATTCATCCTTCACTGCACAGAAAATCTCAAATATCTTTTCAGATGGCTGGGGAAGAGCACAAAAATGTAATAACTTGCTTTGAGAATAAATGCAAGATATTACTAAAAGCTTTTGCATTATGACTCAGGAACAAGAATTACTACGTGCTATCTAGTAGGAATGCTAAAGGTCCTATAGCGGAGGGTTTTTTTCTATTTTATGCCTTACTAAAAGCCAAGGTTGACCTATTAGCCTGCATTATGGCTCAGGAAACAGCCACAGAATTGTGCAGCAATACACTTTAAAATTAGTCTTGAAGCTGAGCCCAAGCAGAAGTTGACAATACAATCTGAGTTAGTATTGACTATATAATAGGAAGGAACAACCTGAGAGCACTTGCTTTCACAGTTCTAGTTTGGTTCCTAGGAATATGAATGAACTATGAATCCCAAATTTCTCTTCCTTTGGGTACAGAAACTCTAAGTAAAAATAACATGTCCAAATAATTGAGAAAGTCTTTCATGCAAAGATCTCAGGTAATTCACAGCAAGACCAGTGCTACTGATGACTGTTTCTGATTTTTTTCTTACGTGATCTGAAAATTCAGAAGAAAAAGGTCTTGGTTTTGAGTTAAGCAGGGAGGATAAAAAAAACCCAAACTGCAGAATTGAAATGACTTCAGGTCAAACAATAGATGTTTAATCCACATATTGTACTTTGTTCAAACTTTAGAATAGTTCAAGAACATAGTGAAAGATTTTTTTTAAGATCACAAGTATGGGTGATATAGAAAATTAAATACTTTTTTTTCTGGTGTTTGTTTTTTTTCCTTCATGTTCCCCCTTCACCCCTTTTTGCGGATGTATGTTTTCCAATGGAAACAATTTGTTAAAATCAATATACACCCAGCCAGCCTATCACTGCCTGTTATGTTTTCTTTCAACCAAAGGATTTTGCTCAGTTCTGGCTCCAAACCTCTCCCATAGGCAGTGACAGAGGCTCTCACCATTGTGGGCTGATGCTGGGCAGCTCTGAGAAGAGCACTTTGTTACCCTGGTACTAAGGGCTGGATAATCCCACTTGACACATAAACGAAGACTGTGGAGAGCTGTTGGGAGTTAGAGGAATGTCCACCAGGAATGTCTGGTTTGAGCAGGGCTGTATGGGGTGACTCGGCAGCCACTGCAGTGACAGGAGTTCTGGCTTACAGGAACTGCTAGTGAAACAAAAAGTTCCCTCTGTCCCTGGTGTGGATTGAGATAAAGCCGGGCTGTGAGCTACTGACCCAGTACAGGATGTCTGTGGGATGTGAGGGAGATTTTTTGGACAAGAGCTTAGAGAAATTCTGGACGAAAAAGTTCTGCAAACAACTGTATTTAATCTCGGTTTCTGCTCAGATGTGGATGCTCATGGTTTGCATAGCTTGTTCAACAAGGGATCAGTCGTGTAACTCCATTGTGATAGATGCTAGAGGCTTATTACTTCTTTACGTAAAAAAAAAGACTTGAACAAGGCAAAATAGCTGTCTGCTGCAGTGGAAGTGAACTCTGAGCACCGGCTAGCCTCAGCCTTTGGTAGGTTCAATAATAATGTGCATATTTTATGTTCCAATAATAACTCAGAGGCACTTTGAAAGGAGATAGTGCTTTATCTTTTGGTTGAAAAATTGTCCAAAATGCAGAAACTAAAAGAAGAGAGAAGAACAAGGCAAAATAGCTGTCTGCTGCAGTGGAAGTGAACTCTGAGCACCGGCTAGCCTCAGCCTTTGGTAGGTTCA